>QAOC01024755.1:5942-62223 GCA_003255005.1 Begonia fuchsioides
TTGCTGGATGTCCGAGTGTCCAAGATTCGGCGCGCAGAATCCGGGATTCTGCGTGTCTGTCCGAGAGCGGCGTTGCTGGGCCGGGCTTGCGCGCGCGCCGGCGCACGTTCTTGAAGTCACTTCCGATCTTCTCCTTGATTCTAATGACTCTTTGGGCTGGGCTTCCTTCCTTCTTTATTTGATGGAGATCCACGCTACTCGAAGACCTCCATGTGGCACTTGGCCACTTATTGGCTATGGGTGGCCGAAGGCCTAGCTAGACGCGGCATGGGCCGCGCCATCCCCCGGATGCCATGAGAGCAATGTCACAGGCTGCTCCCTATCATTCTCGGAGGGTGTTGCTGAATGTAATGCCCCTGCAAAACGAGCAACCATGTTAGTAAAAGCCTCGGTGGCCGAGGGCCCGTAGGTGTCACTGGCTTTGGTGACCGAGGGGGCGGGCGGATGGGTTGTTTCATGAGCCTCTGTTGGATCGGATGGCACATCATCCTCCCGGGGTACTTGAGGATTTGTCCCCAAATCACTCTCGTCGGGGTCCTCTTCGTCATCAACGTACGGGGAAAGATCCTTGACATTTACCGTGGCTAAAACTTCGGATTCGCCGGGGAGTTCGATCTTGTACGCATTCGGGTTAATCCTCTCGATTACCCGGAAAGGTCCCTCGGCTCTTGGGAGTAATTTTGCATGCTTGTGCTTAAAATGCCTTGTCTTGAGCCAAACAAGGTCTCCCACTTCAAAGATTTTCTCCTTACGTTTCTTGTTGGCCGCGGTAGCATACTTAGCATTCTTCCGCTCAATGGTCCGCTTGATTTTCTCGTGCAATTTCCGGACTAGCTCGGCTTTTTGAAGGCTGTCGGGGTTAGCGTAGTCTTGAGCCGGTAAGGGTAATAAATCCATGGGCGTGGTCGGGTTGAATCCGTAAGCGGCTTCAAATGGGCTCAAGTCCGTGGTTGAATGGCGGCATCGATTGTAGGCAAACTCGATGAACGGTAGCTTCTTGTCCCAAGTGGTGATCTTCTTTCCGATGACACTTCGTAGTAATGCACCTAGTGTTCGGTTAACCACTTCCGTTTGCCCATCGGTTTGGGGGTGGAATGCCGTGCTAAAAAGTAGCTTGGTGCCAAGCCTTGCCCATAATGTCCTCCAAAACGTGCTGAGGAACTTACCATCTCGGTCGGATACGATGGATCGAGGAATGCCGTGGAGTCTCAATATCTCCTTGAAAAATAAATCTGCGATGGCCGTGGCGTCATGTGCGGTATGGCACGGCACAAAGTGTGCCATCTTTGAAAACCGATCGACCACAACCATAATTGAGTCTCAGAGGTTGTTTGTCCTTGGAAGGCCGACTACGAAATCCATGCTAAGGGCTTGCCATGGATAATCGGGTACGGGTAGCGGCAAGTATAAGCCTTGGTTCGTGGCACGGTTTTTGGCCTTCTTACAAACCGCGCATCTCTCTACATAGCGGTGTACGTCTCTAAACAATTTGGGCCAATAGAAATGCTCCTTTAGCGTTTCCCATGTTTTCTTTTCACCGAAATGGCCCGCAAGGCCGCCTCCATGAGCCTCGGTTAGGAGAGACTCTCGGAGACTACCTCTCGGGATGCAAATTCGGCCGCCCTTCATAAGGTATCCCTCGGACACCATGTAGCTGGAAGCTTCCCCTTTAATTGCCGCATCAAAAATAGGCCCAAAATCTGCATCATCATGATAAAGGCCTTTAATCCACTCAAATCCAAAGAACCTTACCTTGAGCTCGGTCAAGAGGACGCTCCTTCGGGAGAGTGCATCGGCCACTACGTTCGTTTCCCCCTTTTTGTACTTTATAATATATGGATATCGCTCCAAAAATTCAATCCACTTGGCATGCCTCCGGTTAAGCTTGCCTTGGCTTTTGATAAACTTGAGCGCTTCATGATCCGTATGAATAATGAACTCTCTCGGTAGAAGGTAATGTTGCCACACTCCAATGGCTCGGATGAGTGCATAGAGTTCCTTGTCGTAGGTGGAGTAATTAAGCACGGCGCCTTTGAGCTTCTCGCTAAAGTAGGCGACCGCTCGGCCCTCTTGCGTTAGGACCGCTCCAATGCCCGTGCCCGAGGCGTCACATTCAACCTCGAACACTTTGTTAAAATCCAGGAGGGTTAGCACGGGCGCTTCACATAATCGGGCCTTGATGTGCTCGAAGGCCGCTTGGCATTGTTCGGACCATAAAAAGTCTTGGCCCTTTTTAGTGAGCTCGGTCAATGGGGCTACGATGGTGCTAAACCCCTTGATGAATTTCCGGTAGAAATTGGCTAATCCATGGAAGCTTCGGATATCCGAGACGGTTTTAGGAATCGGCCACTCTCGGATGGCGGTGACTTTGTCGGGATCCACCTCGATGCCGTGTCCGGACACAATGAAGCCGAGGAAGTGAATCCGGGTTTGCGCGAAGGCGCACTTCTTCCGGTTGCCGAATAGCTTCGTTTCGCGCAACGTGATAAATAGCCGCTCCAAATGTGCTAAGTGGCTTGAGAAGTCCGAGCTGTAAACCAAGATGTCATCAAAGTACACAATTATAAATTTGCCGAGGTATTCCCGTAAGACGTGGTTCATTAGGCGCATGAAGGTGCTCGGCGCATTGGTGAGGCCGAATGGCATGACGAGCCACTCGAACAATCCGTAGCGTGTCTTGAAGGCCGTCTTCCACTCGTCGCCTTCCCGCATTCGGATTTGGTGATAGCCGGATTTAAGGTCCACCCGGGAGAACACTCGTGCGCCGCTAAGGTCATCCAACAAGTCATCGAGCCGAGGCATCGGGAATCGATACTTGATGGTAATGTCGTTTATCGCTCGGCTATCCACGCACATTCGGAAGGATCCGTCCTTCTTGGGCACGAGGAGGGCCGGTACCGCGCATGGGCTTAGAGATTCTTTGATGTAGCCCTTGTTCAAAAGCTCTTGGACTTGGCTTTGCAATTCTTTAGTCTCCTCGGGATTGAGCCGGTATGGGGGACGATTCGGTAAAACGGCTCCCGGTTGAAGATCGATTTGGTGTTCGATCCCTCGGAATGGTGGGAGGCCGTCGGGGAGCTCATCCGGGAAGACATCTGCATAATGGTCCAGCAAGGCTAATACGGGCTCCGGGACCTTTTCTTCACTTGGGCCTTCGGATTCCCTGTGTATTAAAATGATTAGGGGTGTACCTTGCGTGAGTGTGCGGGCTAGCTCCTTTCGGCCCATGATAAGGGCCATCTTTGATCGGGCCTCTTTCTTGTTGGCCTCGTCCTTGGCGATCTGCTCCGGGGTCATTGGAGCAAGTGTAATGTTTCGGCCATCCAACTTGAAGGAGTAATGGTTGGATCGGCCGTCATGGTGAACGTGTCGGTCGAATTGCCAAGGCCGGCCGAGAAGTACGTGCGTGGCGCTCATTGGGACTACGTCACACACTACCGTGTCTTTATATTTGCCGATCGTGAATTCAACCTTGGCTTGCTTGGAGACGCGAATATCTTCACGATCGGTGATCCAACGGAGCTTGTATGGCGTCGGATGTTCGGTGGTCGGGAGGCCGAGTTTCTCGACCATCTCTCGGGCAGCCACATTGGCACAACTCCCACCGTCAATAATCAGCGAGCAAACCTTGTCTTTAATCAAACAACGGCTGTGGAAAAGGTTCTCGCGTTGAAAATCCTCGGGGTGCCTTTGGGCCGAGAGTGCGCGCCGGATTACCATAAGCATCGGACCACCTTGGGCGTGGTACACTTCTTCATCGGGCAACTCCGGTGTTTCGACCTCTACTACTGGGCTGGGTTCGGATGGGGCCTCTTCATCGCTAACAACATCGCCCGTGTCTTCGATGATCGTCATGATACGGCGATTAGGGCATTGGGCCGCCATATGCCCTCGGCCGAGACACTTAAAACACTGAATGTCCCGTGACCGTGGGCCTTCCTTTGAGCCCTCTTGTGGTTTGGACTCAATGTTTGGCCGAGGCACCCATGGTTTAGGTGCTGTGCTCGGGGGCTTGGTCGTGGTCCGGTAATCGGCCATTGGTGCGGGCCGGTAAGGCGCGGGTGGGCGTGTCGCGTTTGGCCGGGGGCTCGGACCCTTGTTCTTTCGTTTGATTTGCCGCTCGACCCTTAGAGCCATTTGAATGAGCTCATCAAAGGTTTCGAGGGGCTGCAGCTCTACCATATCCCCAATCTCTCGGTGGAGTCCTCGAATGAACCGAGCCATGATTTGCTCCTTGGGCTCGGCTAGGTCGCAACGAATCCGCAATGACTCGAATTCGTTCAAGTACTCGTCAACGGTGGAACTTCCTTGGCGGAGGCTTTAGAGTTGGAGAAAAAGATCTTGGCGGTAATGGCTCGGGACAAAGCGTTTCCGCATGTGGTTTTTCATTGCGCGCCACGTCGCGATCTCTTCTTCGTGATCTTCGTGTCTTTGCCTCTTCAAACTAGTCCACCAAAGAGCAGCATATTCAGTCAATTCAATAGAAGCTAATTGTACCTTTAACTTCTCGGAATGGTTGTATAAGTCAAAAATTTTATCGACTTTCTCGACCCAATCGAGAAAGGAATCGCCGTCGGAGGTTCCCTTGAATGATGGTAGATTGAGCTTCGGTAATTTCCAATCTTCACCTCGGTCCGTATGGTGGTCGGAATAATAGTCTTCGTTGGACTCGTCGGAGTCGCGAGGTGCGGCTTGACGTCTACCATTGCCGGCTCCGGGACGTCGTGCTGGCCGGGGAGGATCATACGGCCGAGCGGGTGCGGTTTGCGCGGTGGCATTGTCTAGTCTTTGGAGAATGGCATCCATCCTCCGATTGAAGGCTTCTTGTTCATCTATCCTCCGATTTAGGGCGTCGAATTGCCCTTGAACGTGTGGATCCATTTCATGCGGCTCGGAGGCGATCGTGGGATCGGAAGTGGTGGCTTGATCTCGGCCACCGTTGTGGATTGCTCCGCTTCGAGTCATCATAATAAATTTTGAATTTTTAGGCGTAAAAATTGTACCTTTAGGCCTCGGAGAGTGACCTAAGCTCTGATACCAAAATGGTGTGCCTCCCGTCACGAGGTTCGTGCTGAGGCTTACCGTGGATGCGTTGGGGTGCGTCCGGGAAGAAGAATTGGGGCGCGGATGGTGTAAACTCGGGAGTTACGGAAACGGATGGAATAGTCGTCGGTAATATGATGGAAATATGGAGTATGGAGGTGTGAGGCAGCGGATGGCTCGAAGGATTCGAGAGGTGGTTCGGTGGGGGCTAGGTGGGTTGTCGGGTGATTACTCTGGAACGGAGCGAATATATGGAAGTAGTCGAAGTGGATGAGGGCGGCGGCGATCGTAACACTTGAGTAACCGGGAGTGTTTGGATCGGTAGGCCTAAGACAACGTTCGGATATGACTCACCGAAGTCGCCGAAGGGTTTGATTACGCTTGGCCGGATGTGACGCACCGGAGAAACGCAATCGGATGAGGGAGTTTGATAGAAGGCTCTCGGCTCTTGAATATCAAAATTTCACTGAGTAAAGACTAGGGTTTACAACCAATTTAAAGACAAAATTCGTAAAGGGAATAGAATGGAAGGGCGCTCGGCCGTTGGATGGCGATCCGTGTGAAGGAGTTGAACGGCGCTCCTTTAACGTGCATGGGCCTGGTCCAAATGCGTGTGTCCGAATAAGGCAAGAAATGATCAAGCGAGATTTGGAGTCGCTCGGCTGAATATGCCCGAAGATACGTGATCGGATGAGATCCCGCAAAATCCGGGATACGCGGGGATCTGGCACGCTGGCCGAGCCGGGCTGGATCATGAGGCGCGCGCACGTTGGGCCGTGCGCGCGGGGCCGACTAAGTGTCCTCTGGACTTTGACTTGTGCGAACTCCTATCTTCCGCTTTGGTTGGACTTCTCCGCTCAGTAAAGGAGTTCTCGAAGCTTTGGGCACGGTGGAATATGGGCTTGGCCCATGGTTGTCCGAGTGAGTCTCCTTTCGGACACGTTCCGGATATCTTGGGATTTTCCGCGTGCGAATCCTCTTCTTTAAGCTGCAGAGGATCTCTTCTGATATTTTCTTGACGTCCGAAGAGTTTGGCACGGGAGATTTATCTTCGTGTTGCTGGATGTCCGAGTGTCCAAGATTCGGCGCGCAGAATCCGGGATTCTGCGTGTCTGTCCGAGAGCGGCGTTGCTGGGCCGGGCTTGCGCGCGCGCCGGCGCGCGTTCTTGAAGTCACTTCCAATCTTCTCCTTGATTCTAATGACTCTTTGGGCTGGGCTTCCTTCCTTCTTTATTTGATGGAGATCCACGCTACTCGAAGACCTCCATGTGGCACTTGGCCACTAAAAAGGCTATGGGTGGCCGAAGGCCTAGCTAGACGCGGCATGGGCCTCGCCATCCCCCGGATGCCATGAGAGCAATGTCACGGGCTGCTCCCTATCATTCTCGGAGGGTGTTGCTGAATGTAATGCCCCTGCAAAACGAGCAATCATGTTAGTAAAAGCCTCGGTGGCCGAGGGCCCGTAGGTGTCACGGGCTTTGGTGACCCGAGGGGGCGGGCGGATGGGTTGTGTCATGTGCCTCGGTTGGATCGGATGGCACATCAGGACCGCACCAAGATCGCCCACATCGGGCCAGCAGATCGCGCCAAGGTCGCCCACATCGGGCCGGCCGCGGCGCGCGTCGAGACAGATTGCGCTCAGACAGCGTCCCACGGGCCAGCCGACACGGCCCGCGCCGAGTCCCATTAAGGGGCTCGGCCCAATTCAATGAGTGGTCATGCGCCACATTTTCTTTCAGCAATTAGAGACCTAGAAGATTAAGAAGAGCAAACCCAAGTCATGGAAAGACAAAGTTTAAAGCCCGCGATCCAACATGGCCGAAGCCCAAGCAACAAGGAAAAAGCCAACGGACACTTAGCATTTTCGGCCGTGCCAAAATCTTCTGGAAGGAGTCATTTAGTGGGAAAATATCAACTAGAGAGATAAGGGAAGATTCGCACATGGAAAATCCCATGAAACTCGGTGATCCCGATCACATCGGGAAAATCTCGAGAATCACGGGATTTCCTTCTAGCGCGCCCGGCCGCGCCAGCTTCAACACCCGGCAGCGCCCACCCGCGCGCGACCCGGCCGCGCCCCCGCAATACGAAAGCGCTCCCCAGCGCACCCGGATCCAGCTACATACCGGCAACGATGACGCGCGCGCCCGAGCACCCGGACCCGGCTACAACCAATGGAAAGCAATCTCACGAATCTCGCGCCACATCAACGATCCGCGCCTCCAAGATCCTTCACCGATCCGCGCCTTCGCGATCCTAGACGTCCAACTTGATCGACGACTTACGATTCTTACTTAGTAATTTCCTTTAATGTTTTTGTCTATTTAAGAGGCACTTAGCCTCTATGAAACTCAGCGAATTTTTATCAATACAAGTGCTTTGAGCCTTTTTGATAATTCTCTCAAATCGTCGATCCTTCTCCGGTGCGTCACATCCGGCCAAGTCTTCGACAACCCTCGTCCGTGAACGGTGAGTCATATCCGAACACGAACTAGGTCTACCTTTCTAAACACTTAGATTGCTCAAGTGTTTAGATCGACCGCCCCATCTCCTTCTAAATTCCATTCCGTTTTTCCCGAGCCATCAATCTCCGCCACCACCGATTCCGGTACATCCACACTCTCCGAACCACCTTCGTTTTTATCCGAGCCATTCCATTATTCTCACCTTCAAACCCCCTTATTTCCATCCCACTATACTTCCGCACCACAATTCCTTAAATCGCACCACCCAATTTTCCGACCGCTGTACGCGTTGCCTCCTCCGGTCACGCGTACGCTCATCTCCCGATCACGGTGCGCCGCTCATAGATTGACGGCACATCACGACCTACCAGTGGAGATTAAATCCGGGTTCCCGGTCGCCTCCAAGCGTCTGGAAGCTGATTCGATCGAACAAATAGCTGATGGAGTTTCCGACTACATCTCTAATCTTCCTGATGAGTCTTTGGCTTGCATTTTTCAGTATCTAGGTTCTGCTGATCGGAAACGATCCTCCCTCGTGTGCAGGCGGTGGCTCCGAATCGAGGGACAGACTCGCCATCGTCTTTCACTTAACGCTGAGTCCGACCTTGTTCTCCGAATTCCTTCCATATTTTCTCGTTTCGACGCTGTGACCAAACTGGCTCTCAAGTGTGACCGTAAATCCATGAGCATTGGGGATGATGCGCTCGTTCTCATCTCTTTAGGGTGCTTGAATTTGACTCGCCTGAAGCTTCGAGCTTGCCGCGAATTGACTGATGCAGGTATGGCCGCTTTTGCTAAGAACTGCAAGGGTTTGAAGAAACTCTCTTGTGGATCTTGCACATTTGGAGCTAAAGGAATGAACGCTGTCCTCGATAACTGCTCAGCTCTTGAAGAAATATCGGTGAAGCGACTTCGGGGAATCACCGAGTCCACCGCAGAGTTAATTGGACCTGGCGTGACTGCATCTTCGCTCAAAACCATTTGCTTAAAGGAAATGTACAACGGACAGTGTTTTGGTCCTCTAATCATCGGCGCGAAGAATCTCAGAACTCTGAAACTCTTCAGGTGTTCTGGTGACTGGGATAAGCTGCTCCAAGTGATTGCAAACAGAGTGACTGCATTGGTCGAAATTCACCTCGAAAGGCTCCAGGTAAGCGATCTTGGTCTTTCGGCTATCTCGAATTGTGTGGATCTGGAAATTCTCCATCTTGTTAAGACCCCGGAGTGTACCAATTTGGGGCTCGTGTCTGTTGCGGAAAGGTGCAAACTGTTAAGGAAGCTACACATTGATGGATGGAAGGCTAATAGAATTGGGGACGAGGGCTTAGTTGCTATTGCAAACACTTGTCTAAATCTTCAAGAGTTAGTTCTTATAGGTGTGAATCCAACCAAAGTGAGTCTGGAAATATTGGCGACGAATTGTCAAAACCTAGAGCGATTGGCCTTGTGTGCGAGTGATACAGTTGGCGATGCTGAAATATCATGTATTGCTGCAAAATGTGTGGCGCTGAAGAAGCTTTGCATTAAGAGCTGCCCTGTGTCGGATCATGGTATGGAAGCTCTTGCTGAAGGATGCCCAAATTTGGTAAAAGTTAAAGTCAAGAAGTGCAGAGGAGTGACTTCCGAAGGTGCGGATACGCTGAGGGCGACTAGGGGCTCACTTGCAGTGAATCTTGATACTGGTGAACCTGAGCATCAAGAAGCAAGTGCCAGCGATGAAGGGGCGCAGGATAATGCCGTGGAATTACCTCCTGTACCAAACCAAAATGCTGCTCCTTTTGGCTAGAGTAGTTCCAGAAGATCACCGTCACTCAAATCCAGGTTTGGCCGATTGTCAGGGAAGAGTATAGTTGCCTCCACTTTGAGAGGGTGGTCTCGTGGCCATATTGGTTCTAGGAGTAAGTAAAGATATAGGATTCGAAACAGTTTTGAGAGATCAGATCGCGAGTTTCCTATAAAATTGATTTCTTTTTCTTTGTGATGCCTTGAATTTCATTGAGTTGTATTAAACCTGATACTGTGTGCTTCTTCCTTTTTTTATCTTGAAAGTGAAAATTCTTACTTCTTTGTCCTCTTTATTTTGCAAAACTTCTTTCAAGACTTCCTCTGAGTTTGATCGTGAATATAAGAATGGTCCTAATGTGAACATTGGCGTTGCAAAGACTGCATGAAACAGATTTTCATCGAGTGTTTTTACCTAATTTCTTTGCATTTAGGCTATTCTTTGAAAGGTGAGAAAATGAATCTTGAGACATTATATTCTTATTGGTCCGACATTAATAGGATTTTCTTAGTGTCCTTGGTGAATTTAATGTTGTTGATATTTTGGAAAAATAAGTAGTTGAGCCCCATAACCTTCAATATTGTCATCTTTTCACCACCCTGCTCGTTTATCTTTATATAACCTACCCAAATTCTATATAAGTAGAATTTTGCCACAGAAATATTGGCAATGGTAGTCTTCCTTCTTTGATGAACCACCCAGCAGTTAATGGAGACTGAGACTGATGCCCTTGAACCACTGATTTATTGGTCTTGTTGTTCTTTCGGTTGATCCGAAAGGGACAAGCACTGAATAGTTCGTGTGGTGTGATTGCACTCAAAATGTTATTGCTACGTGGACCTTTTTAGCCCCATATTAGTGGAGAAGACCCTTGAAGTTACCTGAATCTGCGAGGCAACCTTTTAGACTGTAATGTGAAGGAAGCTTGCATATGGTTTGGCTATGCTCGACCACGATAGAGCTGGTGTGGAGGCCAAAGCTGAGGAGCTTGGAGATGAACGGCATCTTCTTCATTTAATGACAAATCACGCACGTGGATTGTCTGTTAGCAATTCCTTGTAATAGTTAGGATTAAAACCTAAAAAATGCGTGAGTTTTGGGTTAATAGCTCAAATCGAGCATGAGCCTTAAAAAAAATTGGGCTCCTTGAACGTTCGAATAAGAGAGTCTGTCTGTATCAAACATAGTGACCCTCCTTCAGACGTACTCAGTCTCATTCGAACATTCGATACGGACGTATTGGCCCCCCTTCGAAAATGAAGGGTGGCTCAGTCTCATTCGAACGTTCAAAAATGAAGTAAATAGAGTTTGGGTATATGAACCAAATCCTTCTGGAAACCTTAAACTGTTTGATAGTGGATATGATGTAGAGATTCAATCTTTATCAAACAGAATAAATATGATGATTTTGACTATGTCACCCGACTCGGACGATGATGATACAAATGAAGTTTAAAGCTTGCCTGTGACAGCCAAGAGCAAGTTTATCTCGAAAAAAGGTATAAATCTGTTAAAGATTTTATAGATGAAATTACTAAAAATTTCTGATTAAATGGATACAGGAATACAGGATCACCTTTAAAAGAAGGATCTCAAGCGACTAACAACTGTGTGCGTCGAGGGATGTCCATGACACCTTCATGCTTCGAAGATGCATGATGAAGAAATGATTGAAATAAAAACATTTGTTAATGGTCATACTTGTGCTCAAGTCTTAGAAAATTGACTTGCATCGGCAAGATAAGTAGTCACTACCTACGTTGACAGGTTCAAGAGTCGGTCTATGTTGGAGATCTCATCTATCATGGACACCGTATAGAATGATCACAATGTTGTTAAAACCGTGATTGTTGCAATTGAAAGTCGGCTAGGAGCGAGTAGGTTGAATGAAGGATTTGGTGAGGAGAAATTAGGCAATATGGGGATGAGCTATTGCGATCTAACCTTGGAAGCAGAGTCGGCATCCAAGCTCAATTGTTGTACGACACAAGTGAAGATATCGTTTCAAAGTTTTTAACGAATATATGTGAGCATATTCCCATGGATGAAAGCATTTGTTAAATTTGCCAAATCAATTATATGTGTGGATTGTTGTCATCTCAAGGGTGTGTGTCTGGGTCATCTTTTGACGGCAGTCGGTATTGACTTTGACGATGGACTCTATCATGTTGTATCTGCACAATTTGGTACATTAATGCCTCCAACAATGAGACGCAGACCTGGTCAACCGAAGAAGAAAAGAACCAAAGACGTTGATGAGCCCCAACGTAGTAGCACCTCCATGAGCTGAAGAAACAGAACGGTGCATTGTGGGACATATGATAGGAGCGAGCATAACAAGAAATCATGTCCCGAGAGAGCATCCACCTCAGACACACGACGATCTAATGCGGATGAAGAGATGTTCATGGGATTCAACAGTGCCACACAAGGATCCCAAACTAAGCCACATGCTTCAATTCGAGAGTGGCCATAAAATCTAGAACCTCGCCGAAGGTGGCCAGCCTAGCCAAGATGGGGAACCCAAAATCAAAAATTTTTAATGTATTGTAAATTGAGTCATAATGTCAAAAATAACACTTGATTTTTTTTTTATAAAAATACCATCAATTAAAAAACTCTAATCTTTCTATAAAAAAATAAGCAAAAATGAATGGAAAAAACTTTTTTTGGGCTCTTCGAACGTGTGAAGGAGTGTCAGTGTGTTCATATCGGACATTCGTAGGAGGGTGAGTGCATCAGTATCGAATATCCGAAGAATGGTCACTGCGTCTGATACAGACATACTCACCTTTCATAGAACGTTAGAAGAGCCCAAAAAAGCTTTTTTTAACCCAAAACTCAGGTTTTTTTGGGTTTAACCCTAATAGTTATCTCTTAATGGGAAAATTGGTAAAACAAAAAAAAGCAACAAATGCAATCGCATTAGTCATTGAATCAACTGGGAGCCATGCAAAATGATATTTTTACTACAATCCCACTTGCCATGATCATGGGAAAGAGCGTTTTATTTTGTGAGTGGAACTGTGGAAAAGACACGAAGTCTTTTAGCTGCACATCAAATGAATTTCGATGTTTGACATGGAATGTGGAGCTTCCTGCTTGCTTTGAGGAGCCTTTGTTCTTCGACCTTCTCTTCAAAATGAGCTTGCTGTCTTTTCTAGGGAATCTTAGTGCTTTTGACTCATTTTTTTCCTTATCTATGATTGAAAGAGCCAGAACATCTAAAGATTCATAAAATTAAGACCCGAAAGATGTAAACTAGGACAATAGGTTCTCATATCTCTTTCAATACTACCAATAAAATAAAAGATAATTGTTAATGATAATCTTATAATTAGCAATTCTATTAGTGGACACATCAAACTTCTAATTACATCGATTGACACATGATTTCAACTTACACCCAACCAATAGGTTTGGTCAAAATTTTCAAGTGCAAATCAACAATTTTGGCGAGCTCCAAACTTTTGTCCTCATTATATTTTAAAGAATAAAACTTACAAAAAAACCTCAAGTTTACCAAAATAGGCTAAAAAATCTCAAGTTTTAAAAAACAAAACAAGTTCATAATGGACGGTTGTAAAATAGTGGAATCGTCTGCCACAGACGGCTGCACCCTACAACGGCCATCCACCCTTGTGAAAATCTATAAATTGAGCATTTTTTATTTTTTGAAACTCATACTTTCAAAAGTTACTGGAAAATTGTGATACGTGACGAAGTTTCATATCTTGAAAGATAGCAAGTAGTTCGAGCAAATGGTAGGAACTTACAATGAGGAATGCCGCTGAAGAAGAGAATGCAACAAATACGGATTGAGTATACGAACCAACCTAGGGAGGTAATGAGCCGACACACAATGACGACGTCCCTATGGAGGGAGAAGAACCAATTTATGGCAACCTTCGAGCGTATGATAGGAAAATACGATTTTGATATTCAACCTTTATGAGACAATATAAATATGGGAATAATGATGATGTCGTATAACTCAGACGAGGATGATACAAACTAAGTTTTTAAGTTTTCTTGCAGTAGATAAGAGCGAGCTTGATACTCGAAAAAAGATATGAATTTGTTAAAGACACGAAGAAAGAAATTATTAAAAATGCACTAAAAATAGTTACGGAGTGAAATTCTAAAAAATGGAACTTAACGACTAACAACATTCTACATAGAGGGTTATCCATGACGCCTACATGCTTCGAGAACAGACGATGAAAAGACGATTCAAATAAAAAAAATTCGCATATGGCAAGATGTATTTCAGCACCTATGCTAGCAGGTTCGAGATTCACCTTGCGTTGGACATACCTTCTATCATCGAGACGGTAAGGAAGAATAACTATGTTGGCATCTCACTGAGTGTTACAATTAGAGGTTTGAAAAAATCTCATTGGTTGAATGAAGTTTTTGGTGATAAAGAATTTCAAGTTCAAGAGTATAGGGAGAAACTAATTCAACCTAACCCTGCTAGTAGAGTCGGCATCTAATCTCGATTATTGTACAGCACAGGTGATAATTGTTTCTAAGTTCGAAAGAATATATGTGTATGTTCGCATGCATGAAAGAAATCGTTGATTATAGTATACCAATTATATATTTTGATGATTATCAGCTAAAAGGTGCGTGTCCAGGTCATCTCCCGGCGACATTTAAAATTGACTCTAATAATGGACTCTATCTATTGCTAATGCAGTAGTAGAGTCAGAATATGAAGATTCATGAAACTGGTTTCTTATGTAATTGAGGCTGGATATCAATAGTGATCAAGGAGTTAGATAGACTGTAATATTAGACAGACAAAATGTATTATTCAATACGCGCTAATAAATTTATAGGTTTTAGGAATTAAAAAAATTCTTTGCATGCAGGGGCTTACTAATGTTGTTCCAACCAAGTTATCATATGTACATCATCAATTTTGTCCTAGATATTTATACATCAATTTTCAACTAAGATTTTGCGGAAAAGCCTACAAAAAAGCATGAGGAAAGCAGCAAAAGCATCTACCCTAAGCAACTCAAGATATAATGAGTTTTGTGACTCAAGCATTAATATATAAGGAATAAACCTATAACCTTAATATTAAATATACAAGCTAATCCGGCCCACCTAGAATTCGGGTCACCAAATTCATTAATCTCCACCTTGAGACGAATTTCACCATGAGAGATACAACGAACTACTCAGCCCAATCCAAAGCGAATCCAGAACACTGAAATATGAGAATCTCTATATTCAAAGAAATTCTAGTGTAAGATTAAAATCTGCAAAACTCATTTAAAATATCAATAACAACCTCTTCTTCCACAGAGGCCCCTCTTGAGCCTGCTCAGCACCTAATGCCAATCAATTTTAAGTCTCACTTAATCTCGAGAAACATACTTGAGAAGAAATCAAATCCCCTCCTCCTCAAATTTACAATAGAATTGTTACCATCAAACATGTTAAATGCATAACCCATAATTTTACCATATCTCTTTGGAGCTTGAATATTCCCCTCCTTTGAATCACGAGCGTTTGTTGGCCACAACTCGTTCTCATCCTCTTTCGTCATTTATCGTCGGTCCTCGTACCTCATCGTTAGTTGTCGGATGATGCCTTCGACGAAGACTTCACAGCGATCGTTGTTGCGGTCTCCTAGTTGGCGTCGTTGTAGTCTCCTCGTCTGGATCATCTTCGTCGGCTGTCTCAGAAACCATGAAATATTCGTAAATTACGAACCAAAAAATATTGTCTAGAGGAGAACATCTAGGAAAAGGGGTTTCTACCTTCGATCTCTGTCTCTCCACACTCGTTTACAGAATATTTTTGGAAAAAAAAAATCGTTACGAGATTAGACAAAGGCACACTATCGTGGGTAGAAATGTAGCTAATTTGAGCAAAGTGGCATACAATTTTAATTAAATGAAGCACACAAAAGCTACTGTTCTACGTGTTGTAAAGGGCAGCCAAATATAATTTGAAAAATGTTTAAGTGTAGTTCCTCACCTTTTGTTTTCTAGCTAGCCTATTATTTTTTTGCAAAAATATTTTGTTTTTGTTATTTAAAATTAAGAACCAAAAAATATTACTTTAAAATATATCATAACAAGAGTATATGCATGCATGAGAATAATTTTGTAACTTTTGTTCTCTAATGTTTTGAGAATGATTTTGTAAATTTTGGAAATTCAGGTATTTAATTTGTGGAATTTGATCTTAAACCACTCATAATATATTTATATTACATTATTAAGTGTTTATCACAACTTTTAAAAAATATATAAAAAATAGGATTATTTATGTATATTCGACTCATTTGACTCAGTTCGTTTAGGCTCGAGTAGCTCGGCTTGCAAACTTGGACCTTTTTCTTTTCAAAAATAAAAATTACAACTTTAAATTCCAAAGTTGCTAACATGTTCGATACATTTGATAAATCAACATCTTGATTTTTAGAAACCTTCAACTCGCTGTGATACCAATTATTGAGAATCAAATGCCGCTAAAAAATAAAAAATATAATGTGGAAACACAACACCAAGAATTACGTGAAAAACTCAAAACGGAAAAAAATCCCGGGAAAAACATAAATCACTAATCAAGAAACTCAGGTGCAATGAGTTTTGCGACTCAAGCATCAATATATAGAGACTAAACCTAAAATCCTAATATTAAATATACAGGCCGATCCGACCCACGTAGAATTTAGGTCACCAAATTCTAACAAAAATAATTATGTTGTCACAGTTATCTCATCAACTTGAGACAAACCTATAATAATAATGCTGGAAATGATAAGAAAGTTTATTATGATTCGTATTGTGAAAAAACACGAGAAGCTGCTTCAATGAACTGGTATTCTATGCCTAGGTTGATATAAATAAATTGACTAAAGCTTAAAGGAATTAGAGTTATACTTTTGCAGAAAAGGACATGTTCAAGGTAAGTAACTGTAAGGAGCAATATATTGTCGATATGAGAAATGATACATGCAATTATAGAAGATGAGATTTGAAAGGGATCCCCTGTGTATATTCTATTTCATGTATGCAATTAATGTGAGTCTCTATAGATAATTATGTTCATAAATTTTATCATCATGTGACATATTTGGGTTTCTATTCATACTATATTGCACCAATCAACCCATGTGGCCAATCTAGCATGGAATGGGGATGCTAGTGCCTCTATAAATCAGACCTAAACCTAGTCAACCATAGGAAAATGGAAATCAAAGACGAGCTCCAAAGTCATAGCACCTCAATAAGTCAGAGAACTAGCACAGTGCAATGTAACACATGTGATAAGAGCAGACATAATAAGAAATCATTTCTTGGGAGAGCATCCACGTCTGAGAAATGCAAATCAAACATTAATGACAGAGACATATATTTATGAGATCCAACATTGTCACGTAAGATTTTAAAATTAATCAAACCGCCCAATGTTAGAGCCCTCCCAATCTAGAACCTCACCGTAACTGGTCAGGATGGCCGAGATAGGTATCATTAAATGGAAATGTTGTGTTATCCAAACAAAAAGTACATACATATTACAAAATTAGTTCAAGTATAACAGATAAAAAAATGTACAACTACCAAAAAAATATAAAAAAGTATAATCGATAACAAAAGATAAAAAAAAGTGCAATTAGTAATTATTGTAGTGAGGTAGAGGCGGTGCATGAGGCTGATTATCAAGTGAAATATGAAATAGCCCAGCTTCATCTATTGTACGTTGTATCCCAAGCTTTGTGTGCTCTCGATCATCAATCATATGCACCTACTGAGTATGATAATCATCAAATTTCTCTATATGTTGAGTATGATACTGATCGAATGTCACCGTATGTTGGGTATGGTACATTGAAAACATGAAATATTAATAAATTACGTGCCGTTTTAGAAAGAATAAGATAGACCATCGTATTATTTTAGTACCAACCCAAAATATCAAATTTATCATTACGAGGAAGTCGATAACGAGTGTCTAAATAAATATCGAGTTCATTCTTATCGGAACCATAAGAATGAACCAACTATCAATTTCTTCATTAATAAAATTCATATAATTTAGTGGTTGTCCAAAACCAAAACGACCACTAGAGCTAGATGTAATATGAGACGAAGAA
Source organism: Begonia fuchsioides (assembly GCA_003255005.1). Classification (NCBI taxonomy): domain Eukaryota; kingdom Viridiplantae; phylum Streptophyta; class Magnoliopsida; order Cucurbitales; family Begoniaceae; genus Begonia; species Begonia fuchsioides. The sequence goes on from QAOC01024755.1 coordinate 23,356, forward strand.
AATAAAAGATTAGCACAATATTTAAGTTGGTAAGAAGCAAAAAAATAAATAAATAAATTGTTTTTAATGTATGTTAAATGACTACAAAAACTAGACCTAAGTTACTAGAAATTTTATCAAACATTAATTTATAATAATTTATTTTATATCTAGGATGCATAATGCAAGCAAATACAAAAATGTCAGGCATTCAAGCCAATATTTTTTAAATTTTATTTTATTTTTTCTACTATTTTAGAAAATTTATTTACTTTTTATATCTATCGAAATTACTGTTAAGTTTACCAAACAAGTAATAACAAGATGCGTAGCCGGTTAATAAATTCTCGAACATTGTTTAGTAGTTTAAAAAACAGTTTTAAAAAATCAAGAAATAAATTTTAGCTGTGGCGCAACTATAACTATATAGAGTAATATATTGTATTTTAACTAATAAAATCACAAATAACATTCAAACACGATTAAAGATTTTCTAACCTTAAATAAGTAAAATTTTACTTTGTTGAGACATCCGTTTTTATTTTTTAGATAAAAAAATTAGCCGCTCTATAAAACTTTTTATACTCTTCTTGTCGGGTGTTAGAAGAAGTACCAAAAAAATTTAACTGCTAATTGCATCCATATGCGGTAAAATCAAGTGCATGTCATTTTTAACAATTAAATTTAAAATATGACAAACAAAAAACATATAAAAAATTAAAGATTTAAAACTATCAAGTTGAAATAATCCTTTAAATTAATAAACAAAAACATCGTTAGCGGAAGTATTATCTAAAGTAATAGTAAAAATTTTATCTCTAATATTATATTCTTATAAAATAGCTAGAATGTGTCTATAAATAGTAATATCACTATGAAGATATTCACAACTACGGAATCTTAATATTTTTTCATTAAGTTGTCACTTCTCATCGATAGAATGAGAAGTTACGACTATATATTCGAGTGTATTATGTGCACTCTATAAGTCATAAGTAATATAAATTGACATAGTAAGCGCATGCAAAAATAAAATAATTAATTCATATTTTATATTAGTGTATAATTGATTGATGAAGTGTGATTCCAGTGTAAGAGATTGAAAAGATTTGATCATTTGTCGGTGAAATTTTTTGAAACAACAAACCTGCTTTTATAATACATGAAAATTTAGTCGTTGAATCATTCAGCGGCTATTCAACGGCAAAAATTTTTAACGTTGACTAATTCAATGGTCTGATGACAGTTGCTCACTTGCCAGAGAGAGAGAGAGCCCGAGATGGGTCGCTCGAGTGTTCGAGACTTCGAGACTCGAACACTCCCTGCGTCTCTCTCGGCTGTCGGAGACCATAAAATGCATCAACGGTTGCGTGATGATCAGCGCTCGGCAGATGGCGAAGGAAGCGGCTAGTGAGAGGACGATGATCGACGATGGTCGATGCGACGAGCCGACGACGATGGAGGCTGGTGCACGAAGAATCGATGGTGAACTACGGTTGATTTTCTAACAATTAGGCGAACAGCGATAGTGCGACGCCTTGACGCTAGACGGCAAAGAAAGCAGCCACACCTCGACGACAAAGAAAACGGCGACTCTTCGACGGTCGACGCCAATGCTTCGATGGTGGATTGCGATTTGCGAGATCCACGCTAGAGAGACAAGACATGAGCTCTCAATGAGGCTCGGATCGCTACAATACCGAGCAATCCAAAAGCGAACCTGGTGCTAGATTTTGTTGCTCAGTTTCCCTTATTCCGACAGAAGTAAAAAAATGTAATATACAGATTCTAACCCTATCTTTCCTTTTCTTGACCTAACTTCTCATTCACTACCAGATCTTCTGCGATCCAATGGTTACATTGAATGTGGCTGAAGCAACTCCAGAAAACGGCCCCACTCTTAGAGAATTAGTTAGCACCGGCCTCGAAATATGATTGAAAAAGGAGAAAGCTCCGTTTTGACTTTTGAAGCTCCTCTAGTGTACTCTTTTTCTTTGCCATGTTTGGCGAGATGAGGAGCTTAGATCACATGATCCCACCATCTCCTTTTTATCCAAAACCCTCAGCATTATTTCAATTTTCGGCTTCACGAAAAAAATTTCTCAATGTTTGAGTAATTTGTTTGTTATATTTGGAATATTATTTTTTTTCGTTTGTGTCGCGTGTGTCGCTCAAAAAAATAGAATAAAAAATTGAATCACGGATGCTACGTGTCCATTTGAATTTTGGCAAATTCAGCAAATTTGGATTGCGTGAGATCAGCAAAAATCTCGGGAAGAATTGGATTAGTTCATATTCTTAGGAGAATATTATTTGGATTATAGTTATAATATATTATGTTGTAAAATAATATAATATATTATATTATTATAATTTGTAAAAAAATAAAAAGGGAAATTTTGACGATCAGCGTAGATGAGAGGTGTGAGTATGATGTAATCTTATATCACTTAGGAAAGTAATGTATATATTGTATATAAATGATGTTTCTCATCTTACCTACGACAATACATTTTGGACTGTAAATGCAAAAAACAAATCTGCGGGGTGGCTCTGACATAAAACGAACAATATTATACGAAGAGTAGGGGGCGTCACAAATGATCTCAAAGCTTTGTCTCAACTAAAAGTGTCCTGACCTGACGGAAGAGGATGTCGGGTCCTTTTAAGTGGGGTGGACTATGACGACCCACATAGATAAGAGGTGTGAGAGTAGTACAATTCTGCATTGCTTAAGAAAAATGATGTTTGTGCTGTATATAAATGATGTTCTTCATCATATGCAGTACAATGCATTTTTTGCTGTAAACCCAAGAATAAATTTGCGAAGGTGGTTTTGACCAGAAACGGATAATATTGTACTAGTAGCACTAGAAGCTATTTCACGTAAATGTAATTGCGGGTTCACGCAAGTACACGTGTCATAATTTAGTAATAAAATATTGATCTCACAGAGACAAATTGATTCTCAATAAATAAAATAAATTGTTGAGTATTAAAAGAGATAAAATTTGGATTTTTATGGTTTTTATAAACTAACATAAAATGAAATTACAGAAAAGTAAAATAGTGGTCGAATTGAAGGATAAGAAAGATCTTGATTAGGTTATTGAATTAACTAGTTTCTTGAACTACTCTTACGATGTTACAGCGATTGTTACGGTATTAATAGGATTCAGTTAAGAATATTTAATAAATCGAGGGTGGCGTCGCCTATTGATTAATTCTTTCACACCAACGATTTAGATTTATAAATCGTGAAGTATTACTTGAGATTTAGTTTATAGCGCGATTCAATTGATAGCGCAATTCATAAAACCATATAATCTAGAATGAACATTAAAAAACACTATGAATTAAATTGTGTCACTCGATTTAACCATTTATACGATCTAGTCAACATCTCAATCAATATTTCACAACGTCTTAAATATGATGCTTAATATCAGAAACATGCAAGTAGCATATGAATTAAAAATAAATATTAGATCTCATTTGTAAATATCCACAAGTTTCTTAAATAGCAATTAAAAACAATAAACCCTAATTTTGATCATTCAGATTTAGCCTAACTAATATCAAGGTTAGTTGATATTTAGAAAATTGTACAAGTTAGGGTTTGAGATTTAACCTCTAAAAACTCATTTTCTCCGTTGATTTTTTATACAGATCTCTTCGTTGCAATATTCTAAACATGTTAGTATGAAAATTGATCAGAAAAAATATTAAAAATCAGTGGACCGAGTCCAGCCAACCCGGAACGGTTTAGTCCAATTCGTACCAAACTTTTTTCGGTCCAATCTAGACTAAATGGCTCTGATTGGTCCAACGCAACCCATAGTCGTACTGGGCAGCGCTGTCAGGATTTGTTTCTGGCCCATTTTTGCAACATTAGATTCCTTATTATTTCTTCCTCTGATTGGTGGGCCTATCTTATTATTTTTAGACAACTTTACTGAGGTTGATCCGATTGAGGAAGTCGTGAAAAGAGTTGAAAAAGGGATTGGATTATCACAAGAAGAGATAATTTATTTATGTTTTCTACACTGCCAATTGGATGCGAGGTTTTAATTAAAAACATTCATATTTTGGTGGTTGTTACCTACAAAATATACGACGAGGCCGGGTTGTCAGCACGTTGGATTTTTAATATTATATATGCCGTTGAAATGATTTGTTTTAAACTGCATGTGGACTGTTTGTTTGCTTTGATTGAATTTTTATTATTTGATTATATGGATTAAAATTGGTTCTGATGGATGGATAAACCTCATATCACTTTAGGCGATTTGATGTCGGAGTATCATGGGCCTATCCTTGGGCTTTTCTATTCGGTAAATGGTGGGATTTATTTGATTAATATGTGGTGGGTGACAAGGCAGGTGACGCATTCTTTGAGGGCCCAATAACCTTAAACTTGATTAGGGTAGTACACATACAATGATTTTTATGATACGATGACCTTATCCCAGAGCAGCAACTATATTGGAACACAGTAAAATTTACACCAAAGAGTCTGCCAGGTCGTCGTGGTTAGATCCTGTTGGAAAAGCATCAGATTTCTTTTTGTCTCCTGAGATGATTAAGATTTTGGGTCGAACCTTAGATTTGTTTTGCTAAATTTGGGTCGTCTAAACTGGCGTAAAAAACCTTCTACATTGTCTCACAAACTCTCTCTCTTTATGAATCATTTATCTCTTTCTTATCAAGTGTAATAGCACGCGCTATTCGTCGTTGCTTTAATCTTCATTCAACCTACGTAGAGGGGGAGTAAGATAACCATGGCCGATCTCTAACCACACACTATTTTCAACTGGTTTTGTAAAGCTTATTTCATAATCTTTTTAGGGTTTTCTTGTCTTTTAATTGAAAAAATAATGATTATGAATTCATAGTTTGCCAAAAGATTAAAATTTCTAATATGAAATGGAGTGAGCTACTCTACCATCACAATGCTCAAGTAAAACAAAGCTTAATTGAAAATTATTATTTGACGTGTCATCATTAACTAATGTTTATAGAGGACGATGTAATAATGTCAAAAGTAATATATTATAATGCAAATATCTATTTGCCCACTAAAAAATGATAATAATCGGAAATCTTTAAGTTTAAAAGGGATCGATAAAGTATTTTCAATTTTATTATATTTTAACAAAAAATCATCCTGTTACTACAAACATTAATTGACACTAAGTATGTTAATTTGGTTAGTATACACTGTCTTGAATAAGATTGCAAGAGGTCATAATAAGGAATTTATATTTTTTTCAGTGTCATTAACATATGAAAACGAAGATTTTCATCAAATGAAATATTCATAATTTTAGTTGTCATTATAATTGTCGAAAGATTATGACTAAATTGATAGATATCGTTAAATTTTACAGACTTTGGAACTGTTGATATCACTAAATTTAACAAACTTCTTAATGGTAGAGAATCCAGACATTGGAAAAAGTATCTATGTGGGTTGAGCTTTGTTTATCCGGCATCATCGTTTGTTTCTTGTTAGTGGGCTGACTATGGTTATAAATTTTACAGTATATCTAAGTGTAGTCCATGAATGCATCAACTTTCAAGATTCATTCCACAGACCTTATTGGTCAACAAAAAGTCCAGCAAACTTGAACTTTTCTCTATCGGTGAATAAATTACTGCAACTATTGTAAATGTTTGAATTGTTGTATTTTGCTGGGAATTAGAGACGGCATCCGAGCCAGGCTCGAGCCCAAGAGGCGAGCCTGGCTCGAGCCCGGATTTCAGGCTCAGTAGCTCGAGCTAGCGAGCAAGCCTCGAGCCTGGCTCGGGAGCTACCGAGCTTGCTTGCCAGGCTCAAAATCCCCGAGCCTGGCGAGCCCCACATTTCCTCTCCTAATCGATCAACGATCTCCCCTCCTCCTCCGGCTCCGGCGCTCCCCTCCCGCAGCTCGCGCATCGTCGTCCGCGTACCGTCGGTCGTCGTCCGCCGTCGGTCTTCGTAGCATCGTCGTCGTCGTCGCGCTCGTCGCCGTCGTCGCGCTCGTCGCCGTCGCTCCTCATCGTCGCCAATGCTCGGGGTCGTCGGTCGTTGCTCGGCTTCGCCGTCGACAGGGCGTCGCCGGCATAGCCGCTTCGGATCTCCCTCCCTCTCCCACCGTCTCCCCTCTTGGTCGCGGGCCTCGCTTGGGGCCTATCCTCATCTCTCTCTCTCTTTCTCTCTTTCAAATGACAAAATTCAATCGTTGTAAGATACAACTGTTGGCGTTGGATGAGTCCAACAGTACAAAATAGATCTGTTGGATCATCCAACGGTCAAAAATATGACCGTTGATAAATTCAACGGCCAGATTTTTAGATAGTATAAAAAGGGGTGGAGGGGTGTCGAAAATTTTCACAGATTTCTCTCGAATTCTCTCAAGCTCTCACACCCTCAATTTCACTTTACTAAGGAATTTTTCTCGTGTATTTGATTGTTATTGAAACAACTATCAATTACTCAATGATGTATGTATAAAATTAACTTGTGAAATTTTTGATAATGTTAATTTGTATTGTTACTTAATTTTTTTATTTTGCAGGACTCGTAATTGTGAAATTATTCAAATAATTACCACGTACAAGTTATCATCGATTAATTGGTGAAGGGTATCAATTTACTATTTTTTTCGTTATTAATTTACATCGATACAGATGCACATTACACACAATTTGAATCGTTTCAATCCGATGATGACGACATTCAAGAAATTGGATCTAGTAATCTCGCATTTTCTATGGGTCACACATCCGCACATGCATTCACATCTTCACCTAACTCTGAAAAATAAAAAACGTCGGATGTTTGAAAACATTTTGAATTGAAAAAAATACAAATAGGGGAAAATTTGAAAATATGGCGCAATGCAAATATTGTGCAAAACACTATACCTACGAATCTACCACTAGCACTATTGGTCGACATTATAAAAAATGTCACGCACACGAGCAAACGAGCGACCAGACTCAATTACAATTAAGTGTCGGTGGTGGAAATTTCGTGTATTCATACGAAAGATTATGTGAAGGTGCTGCAAAATATGTAGCACAAAAAAAAGTCTTGCTATCGATATTTGAAAGCGAAGTAATTGAGCAATTTATGAGGGAATATGTTAACCCTAATTTTAGACAAATTCCTCAGAATACTTTATGAGGTGACATCATTAAAATGCACAATAATATGAAAAATAATTTAATTTCATTATTTTTACACGCATTTATTTTGTGTATTTGTATTACGTTTGACTTATGGAGTACACCTAATGCACTCAAATATATAATCGTTACTTCTCATTTCATTGATGATAAATGACAACTTCATAAAATAATATTATGATTTCGTAGTTGTGAATATCCTCATAATAAAATAATTATTTATCGATACATTGTAGCTATTTTACAATAATATAATATTAGAGATAGAATTTTTAGTATTACTTTAGATAATATTTTCGCTAATGATTTTTGTGTTTTGCAATTTAAAAGATTATTTCAATTTCATAATTACATCTTTGCTATTTCATATGCATTGTGTTTGTCATATTTTAAATTTAATTGTTAAAGATCGCATGCATTTTATTTTCTTGCATATTAATGCAATTAGAAATGTAATTTCTTTTATTACTTCTTCTGATTCTCGACAACAAGAATATAAAGACTTTTGTAAAGCGGCTAATCTTTGACCTAAAAAATTAAAAGCAGAGGTATCGACAAGGTGAAATTCAACGTATTTAATGTTAAAATATGTTTGACCGTATTTGAATGTAATTTGTGATTTTATTAGTAAAAAAACACAAGGTATTACTTTAGATAACAGTAGTTATGATATTGTTAATTTATTTCTTAATTTTTTAAAATCATTTTTTGAAGTTACTAAATAATGTTCGAGAATTTATTAACCGACTACCAAACTTAACTGATACTTTTGAAAGATATAAAAAAATAGATGAATTTTCCAAAATCGTAGAAAAAATAGAAACAAAATTTAAAAAATATTGGCTTGACATAACCAACATTTTTTCATTTTCTTGCATTATGCATCCTAGATATAAACTTAAATATTGTAAATTGATGTTTGATACAATTTTCGGCAACTTAGAGCTAATGTCGGTAGTTTCGGTAGCTTCATTAAGAAAATGATCTTTCTAGTTTATTTGTTTCTTACCAATATAAATATAGTACTTTTCGTTCATTTCATTCGTCTAACATTGCGCCTACTTCTAGTGGTAGTTCCCGTTTTGGACAGTCAATTAATAGTATGGATGTCATTGATAAAGAAATTGATAGCGATGTGCATTCTTGTGATTCCGATAAGAATAAACTCGATATTTATTTAGACACTCGTTCAACTTCCTCGTGACGATTCATTCGATATTTTGAGTTGGTGGAAAAATAACGCGGTCGTGTATCCGATTCTTTCTAAAATGACATGCGATTTACTAACTCTTCATGTTTCTACTATAGCTTCCGAATTTACTTTTAGTGTAGGTGGACGAGTGTTCGACGATTGACGATGAAATCTTATACCGGATCTCGTGGAGGCGTTGATATGCTTGAAGAATTGGAGCGATGCAGTTTCAAGAAACCAACAACGAGAGAATGAATTAACGGAGGAATTCAAAAATTTAAAATTAAAAAATTATTAACTTCTAAAGTGTAACTTTACGTCATTTTTATACTCGTATTTTTCTATATGTAATTTCGTACACTTGTAAATTTTTTTATAAGTAATTTTTTACACTTGTAGTTTTTATAATTCATATAATTTAATTTCAATGATATGTAGTTTTTTTTACAAATAATAAATATTTGTACGTATGTTTGACTCGGCTCGAATAGACTCGATAGGCTCGATAGGCTCGGCTCGAGTCAAAATTTTGGGAAAAAAGCTTGAGCCGGCTTGGCTCGAATAGGCTAGGCTCGAAAAACTCAACAGACTCGACGAGACAAATTTTTTTTGACTTAACTTGTTCGAGCCGGCTCGATTGCCGTCTCTAATGGGAATAACTTCAGCTTCTTAAACGCCAATTTCGACCACTTCAATGTCACCAGATTCGGTGAAGCCAGTGCTCACATCTAGTCCAACCTAACAACTCAGGCCTCAATACCTGGATTGATGTTATCCAACCGACTACCAATCATTTTTTATTAGGATGTTCAAAATCGAACCGGCCATAGAACTTGATCAAAATTGACACATTTGCTTTAGTTTTGATTGGCTCTACACTAATGTAGGTTCCTTAACTTTTTTGCATTATTCAGGACCAAATAAGTTGTAATGTTCCTATCTAATGCAGTAAATCATTAAACTTGGACTGCAGCTTTGAAAAATTATCAGTTAAATCTACAATTTTTGTTATTAATTTCACTATTGAAAATTTATGTAAATCTCATATAAAAGACAGGATATCTATTATGGTTTTCAAGAAAATCGAATGAATCTGGCCACAAACCCTATCTCTATGGCATCGTTGACCAGCAAAGGTTGATCAGAGCAACTAAGAACAGATTTTGACGAAAACCCAAGAGAATAAACAGAATTGCCCAAATTTAATTAGGTTGATGAAGATGATGAAGAGTGGACAAGAGTGGATGACTGATTCTTCCGGATCCTCATAAGACAATTCTCCCTCCTCGGAGCACCGGGTCGACTAAGCCGACGGCGCCAGAAACACACGGTCAGAAGAAAAGCGAAAACATCGACGTGGACGACTGCAGACCGCAGCTACAACATACTTAGAGGCGAACATGAGCGTTTGTCTTCAACTTCAGCATTTCGAGCTTCTCCATGGAAGATGATCTGAATAACCACCGACTCAGTAGTGACGTGGCCCATTTTTCTTACAGAATCCCAGTCGCAGTACCACCACACCACGGCCCACATTTTTTATTTATTTTTGGATAGATCATGGAATAGTTTTATGTACTTGACTCGGATATGCTCAGTGGGCCCTACTGTCCCCATATTAGACCAAACGAGCTATGCAGTCAATTTTAGTGATTTTGATCAGAGTATCTGTTTTATTTTCAAAACTAGGCAGGAAGTGACTTTTATAAGCTCATTTTAATATTGCCCATTTTAAATAGAAGTCATATGATTTTGTTATTGATTTAGTTTTAAAATGCATTATGCTAGCTAAACAAAATATTCAACTTGCAAGACAGTCATGAAACTGAACTTCCGAGCAACTTGAAACTGATGCCCACAACATAGATCCTCACACTGTTCAACCAAAATCAAGTTGTAAATCATTTAAAGCAATGCTATAAGGATTAAATTAGTAATTCAGTGATTGATTAGAACGTAGTCGGCAAATGTAGGCAGAGAGAGATGCATTGAACTCGGGAAGCCGCCAAAAAGGGAGGTGTTAGGCGCCTCCGTTCAATTAAACTGCGACTAATCCTTGCTTAGTTCCCACTAATCGTATATTAATCTAATAAGTCCACTGGAAGGAGCAGTCATTTGGTGGCGGCGGCCCCGTGGACCACCGCTCTAATGATCATCCTTGCGTAGACGGAAAGTCTTTCTTTCTACAACCGACTCCTAGGGAGGGGAGCACGTGGTGCGTTGTGATTGGCCCACATGTCGAGAAATGATCAGGATCTTGAGTTGTTTTCGGCTTTGACAATCCAAAGCTTGGAGTTGCGTGGGAAAGGCGCAAGACTCTCCAGTGCACGTCGGCTCTGGTTGTTCCTTGGCATTTCCCAAAACGTGCTACTTTTCTATTCCTCCGTTACAAATAAAATATCCCGAGCGACGTGAAAGGTGGTGGCGTAACCTTTAACCACCGTGGAATTCCCCAGCTCGACCAATGTGTATATATATTTACTCTCGTCTGTTAGTTATAGCCAACCCAGTCTATTTTTCAAACTTATTAATTGATGCTTTAAACTTTACATATATCAATTACGTTTTTTTTATCATTTAGTTCATATAATTCAACTATTTATTATAACAACAAAATTTTAAAAGATTATGATGAGATTAATTTTTTTGTTTTTTTCAAGTTAATAAAAAATAAGGTGAATAAATCCAAAATAAATTTTATGAGGAAGAATGGCGGTGAACGTCGATTTAATTGGTGGGTTATTTTGACCGGACAGAGAAAGAATGATGACATATGTCGGCGACGGAGGGATGCTCATTTTGTCTTATTAAATAGAAAATCAGGGTAGCAACCTCTTCAAATGGCGCACTTTTGATCCCTATATAACTCTCCTCCTTGCTCAGGATGAAGATTAGAACTCAGTAGGCGGGGCGGAGCTCGTCGGATTTGTCGTTCGTCATCTTCACCCACGGATTTGTGTCGTTTGGAGTTTTTTATTTTATTTGATCGGAAGAATTCTCAGTAATGGAGGGAGGATGTTGCTCTATAGTTTCTTCTTCGCCGTCGTCAACCTCCAGCGCCGAGCAGAAGCGGAAGCAGCGGCAGCTCCTCCGGGAGCTCAAGCCCTACAGAGGAATCAGGATGCGTAAGTGGGGGAAGTGGGTGGCGGAGATTAGAGAGCCACATAAAAGGTCGAGGATTTGGCTGGGTTCTTACGTTACCCCCGTCGCCGCCGCTCGCGCCTACGATACCGCCGTCTTCTACCTCCGGGGACCTTCCGCCCGCTTGAATTTTCCGGAGCTCATGCTCCGAGATGAGCCGCTGCAAGATTTGTCCGCCGCTTCTATACGAAAGATCGCCACCGAAGTTGGGGCCCGAGTCGACGCCGTTCAAAGAGCTCTTCTTTCCTCGACCTCCGACTGTACTCAGCTTCCGGAGAAGCCTGACTTGAACCGGTTCCCAAGCCCCGAAACTTCCGACGAAAACTGATGGACTACGTTCAAAAACCTGAAATTATTTGTTTTAAATCTGATTTTCTTCGTTCTTTCGCTTTGACAAGTGTAGGACGGCACGACTGTAATTTGGTCAGATAGTGTGGCGCAAATGATCGGCCAAACAGCCGGAGCTCAGCTAGAAACTAGGAAGCGGCTAAGGCACGGATTCAGGATAGTCAAAGGGCGGCAGAATAATCTATTGACTTTTCGACACGTTTTTAAGATAAAGCTGGTTTATTTAATGTGTCACGAACTGTCTTTGCGGCATTTGACAAACTATCTCAAGAACAGTACCCGAATTCAAGTTCTGAGAGTCATAGCTTAGGTTTTGTGCAAGCTCAGAGCGGAATATGGATACATTTTTTTTAAAATTAATTTTTTTTCTTTACTTTTGGAAGACAGATGTCATTTGAATAATTTTGAATTTTTTTTTACACATTTATAATAGGGTGAAATCCAAAAGAACTACTAAAGCATCGATTTTTTAATAGGCTGACCTTCGAACTTTTGAAGATGGTGTGACCGCCCTCGCGTCGGCAGCACAAACCGCGCCCCTTTGATGAGAAGACAATAACATTGTCTGTGTATGTGTGTCACTTGTCGCGTCCCAATTATGATATCACAATGACATAATTCACGCTCACCTGACGCATCTCAATGACAAAAGAACTATGCCATTGCCATCAACAAGATGATGGTTCTATCATCCCGAAGAACCGATAGTCAAGTTATGTTTTTTTATTTTATTTTACCCTTAATAATATTGTGAAAAATTTCATGAACTTTCCAAAATTGTGTTATTTATTTAAAAATTAATTAAAAATCTATACGTTAATAAAATTTTTATAAATTTATAAACTCATATGATGACGAGAAACCATATTGTAAAAGAGTTTGACAACGGTTAATCTCGAATCAAATACAGCGATGAAATACATATATTTATTACTTTTTGTGGATTCTTGTCATTTCTGACAGTGCCAAAATTGAAACTCGAAAAAATAAGTTTTTTTAGACAGGGGATCTGCAGATGTATCAGGAGAGACCAATGTAACCCGCGATGAATTTAACTATGGAGTACAGAGAAGTCATGGTCTGAGCGGATAATGTTTTTTGTATTTTAATCGTATAAGCAAAATTGAGGTAACAAGGAGTTTTTCTTGGGTCGGGAAGATGATTCTTCTTCATGTAGATCATGACGAGCCATGAATGAAAAAATCATCCAAACAAAACTATTGAGCGCAAAATTATGACTTTCTAAAGTATTAACACTAAATCACACATTTGAATATACTTCGATGGACACTGAATCACAAAACAAATCACTCCTGCATGTAGCTCATGAAAAGTATTTAGAAAGCTGGTGTCTACTCACGCGTCCAAAACCATTAAGAGTTTATCCTTGAATTTGAATGTATTATTTCTATGTACGAATTTATTTTTAATATTTTTTTCATTTTATGAATTAAAAAAATTATAATAAATCGTACGATGGCGGAAAATTCACGAAAAATTTTATAATATTGTCTTACAATATCATAAATGTGTACTGAAAATTTTAAGTCATTCAAATAATATTTTTTTATAAAAATTAAATAAAATTAATTAATTAAAAAATGACCTACAACGACTGATTGGTTTTTGGGTGTTGCGGCAGATCACACCGTTCTTGAGCAATCGAGTTGTCGATTTTCAAAGTTCGATGACCGATTCTTCAAAAACTGGATAGTTTGATGACTTCTATGATTTCTACCCTTATTGAATTAACCTACATAAATGCTCGTCCTCAATATTATGTCAATTGTTTATATTGCTTATGGTATAAATCTAATTTAAATCTGATGCAATCCTAAAAATTACTTATATTTCACAATAAATAATGCATTTTAATCAATTAATATAATTTGTTTAGAACTGAACTATATATCTTGATTGTGAACATAAACAAATTTCGATTGGTAGAGCAAAAAAGTTTAAAATGTTATGATAAACACACTTAATAGAGATGCCTAAGTTGAAAGATCACCAAAACTCGTCTGAAACAACTAAATTAGTGTCTTAATTACTTGTTTGATCATTTAAAACTGCTTGCAAGTCTTTGAATTCAGTTCAAAATTGACTAAAGTTAATTTTAATCAACCATTAATAATGCAGCGTGCATTACCATAGATTTAAGACAAAACATGATACAATAAACAATTAATGGAAGTGACTCATTACTTAAGTCCAAGATACAGTCAAAAACTCTGGTAACTGTCATCAATTGCCAGGTAACAATGGACCCGCAACGGTCGAAAGTGAACAGTATTCTCACAGTTAAATCCATCAAATTGAATTTATAAAACCAAAATCAACTTTGAAATAATAATGGAGGAACGGGATCATCTGATGCCTACAGCCGGAAAAAAGTCTCAGTCGAGGGCGACAAAAACAAGGGAGTGTTCTTTTTAAGCGAGGAAGCTTCCTGAAATGGTCTTCACGAGGACGAGTTTTGTGTTTTATTTAGGGAGGTCAGCTAAGGATACAGTGAGGAGTGATTGGCTCCTGTATGAGCATTTACTTTCAATACTGGAGGGAGATTTCATAGATTGGATGATCTTGAGATGGAGAAATAACCATAGAATATTATTTTGATTTTTGTATCATTGCTTGAGATTGAAATGTGGAACGTTATGAATCTCATGGTTTTTTAACGTAACTTAGGACACTTATGGACGTCAATTGTAGTCGAATTTCGATAGAACAAGGCTTTTCTTTCTTTCTTTCTTTTCCTATAATAGATTATGTTTGTTTACGATGCTACATTCAGGAATTCCCCTACCCACCATCACTTGAACATAAAACTTTAAACTAAGTTGGTTTTCAAGTTTTTATCACAATTCCTTGTCAGAGCCAGAGGAACCAAATTGAGCCCCGGAACCTATCCTGGTTTCCAAATTTTGCACACTGGTTTGGTTTTTGGGTTGGCAACTAAAAACTGAACCGATTCTTTCCTTATGTAGTATAATAGTAAGGGAACCCGATTCTCCATAAAATTCTAAATCAAAATAAATTTTATTACGTAGGTTCGGTTCTTGTTGGAATTCTATCCCGTTTTTAAGCGTGGTTCATTCGGGGCCTTCGTTTGGAATCAAGGGGGTTGCTGTTATAGCTGCGTCTCACTCTCTCCGTCCTATGGCTCTTCACCATCCTATCAACCCTATCAATCGCAACAGCAGCCACGCCCATCCATATCCTTCAGGAAACTGGGGGCTTCAATTTTACGCTTTTTTAAACCCTCGATTTCTTCCCCATTTCCCTTTGTTCGTCGATTTCTATTTTCCTTTTCTCTGAAATTTCAGGAGCTTGCACGGTGCCGAGACCCAGATTTCGCCACCAGTTGCATTCTGCAATTTCACTACTTCTCAGGATGAGATTCAGCATGCTCCTTATGTACCCCCATGTAAATTTTCTCTTTGCATTCCTTTTTTTAAAGTTCCATTTGTTTCGGCCAAAGTAAATACAATATTGATATAGAAATAACTGAAGAATTACTAAGAGATTGAGAGAATACAAATATAAAATAAACTAACATAAAAGCATAGCATTCATTCCACATTTTAACCATCTATCTTTCCCCCTTTAAATAAATAAACACTCCCCCTTGCAAAAGTTACAACCTCCACACACCGACTAAGAAACTGTTTAGAAACCTCCCATGACATGGCGCACTCTATCCACAATTCTCCTCACATTGCCTCCTTGAAAACAACCTTGTCAAGGTTGTTTTCACAATAGAAATCAGAGTGACCAAAAAGAAAAGCTTTTGATGGATATTTTGATCGCCCTTAAAAAACACGTAACCCATCCACCAGGATCAAAGATAAAATTTTCTTTTCCTTAATTTTGCAAGTAGATAATGCAAATAAAAGTCCTGAGTTGTCACTTCCTTGGAGATAAAAAACTACTGGTCTTTTTGATTTTATTGCACCTTTGTCAGCTACTGGGTTTCTAAGTCCAACATTCTGCGGTGTACATAAAACATCTACTACCAATCTTTTGCTCGAGGGCATGGGTGTAAAGCCTTTGCAAAGCATCCACAGATGAGTATCCTAAAAAGTTGTCACCAATGCTTAAATCCAACAATTCAACATTTTCAATTTCATCCTCAATATTAGTTGTTGAAGTTTCTTGGGACCCGACTTCACTGCTTTAGAGGCTGCCTCCTTGAAGTTCTTTTCATTTCCCAACTCCACCAAACAACTTGCTTCATAGTTTCTTAATTGCAACGGTTGCGTCTGTTTTTTTGAGTATTTCCAAAAGCATTTTTATGAATACCCATATATTTACCTTGCTCGTATTAACTTGATTGTTCGATCCTTCCATGTCCCATAGACAAACAAGACTTTGTTGAGCATTACCTTAAGTTCTTTATGTTGATGATTTGCTTGTTGCATCCATAGTTGCAACTTGCTTCCAAATTAATCGAACTTTCAAGAACCCCAATTTTACAACTCATAGCTGCGCTCTGATAATAAATGTTATGGTCGTAGTCAAACAACAAAGAAAATACAATATTGATATAGACAGAACCGAAGAATTACAAAGACAGTGAAAAAATACAAATATAAAGTAAACTAACATAAAAACATAACATTCATTCCACATTTTAACCATCTATCACTCCCCCTTACAATAGATAAACACTCCCCTGCAACAGTTACGACCTCCACAACACTGTTTAAAAATCTCCCATAACATTGCAACCATTGAAATAGATTAAAAAGAAAGATTTTACATTTTTCAGTTTCAAAAGGTATGAAACTGATAAATCATCCCCTAAAAAACTTGAAATTATCTTGGAATTTCCGCATAGATTAAGTTGCTGACCAGCTGGGCAGTAATATATGTTAGATTTCATTATTCAATTAGTCATGTATTGAGCTTTGTTTTTGGTTGTACTTCCTTTATGCGAAATCCATACAAGACTGATTTCTCGATGCTGCCATGTATTTTCTGTTATTTTAGTTCACGTTGTTGGGTTGGCACCTGGTCCAATTCCGGTTGCAGATGGTAGCAACATAGGCGCTGATTTACAATGGAGCTATGGCTTAGCACCTAACAAGAAAAGACTTGAGGAACAAGAATTTTTGGAGACCAACTCTCCAATTTCGTCGCTAGATTTCTTGCAGGCACGATTAGTGTCCACTGGACTTGGTTTGTCGTTAGACAATTCTCGTTTGACTTCTACTTGTGACTCTGCTCTGATCTCGCTTATTGGAGAAGAAATCAATTCTGAATTACAACGGCAGGATGTAGAAATAGCTAGATTTCTCAAAGTACAGGTTTGGATTTCTATAAAGATCATGCAAAGTGAATATTAATGTGGTCATTTCCTTTATGTATACAAAATTAGTAATAGATGGGTTTATGAAGACAATTCTATTTTGTGATATCAAATCTTCTGATGATTCTGGTTGTCTGTGTCTTTATTGATCCAACTTTGAATATGTAGTGGTATTGACATGCGACGTTAACGGAAAACACAACACGAACGGTTGAGGATAACATAAAAGCAAACAAATCTACAATCTTACTCTTGAATCCCTCTTGCACGAAGTGAGGAAGATTGCAGCAAGTCACTAATTTGACAACTAGCAACGAGATGATAAAACTCTCACACACAAACAGATATTACTCACCGAAAAGAATGAAAGGATGTTTGGAGGATTCCTCAACAAAATGAATCAAACAAATGCTTTGGATATTATGGGTTCAACAACCCAACAAAATCTGCTAAGGAAGACTTATATAGCCTCTAAATTACATCCATCACGTTTTCCTCAAGCCTAGCCAACATAAGTTAATAAAAAAGTCGGTTGGAAAAGTAAAAAGCAGTGTGAATGCTCCCAAATGGTTTTCTCCTCTTGAGTGCTTCTAGGCTGCATGTCCACATGTGATTGGAGGAGGTGCAGGTGATAAGAAGTGTGAAAACCTGTCACTGAAAGGCTGCAAAGATGGTGGGCTTGCAGAGATTTTGTTGAGATCTCCTTGGATGAGGTGAATGTGGTAAAAGTTGAAGTCTTATCATTTGGAGACTGCAAAAACGTGATTGATTGGACACAAAGAAGAAATGAGTTTTGCCCGCTTTTCTCTCGTGCTATTGTCTTCAAAAATGGCTGGGCAAAAAATGTATAATAGAATTATCAAGGGCGGCTTGGTTCGGCCTCTAACGTGCTCAACAATCCGAGAGTTTGGTCGGGCCGATTATCTTGTTGGCAAATTATCAAATGATATGACAATTCTTTGTCCTCCAAGGAAACTTTTTTCTCTTCAATATTCTCGAACTGTTTACCTACAAAACGAGCAAACAAGTTAGTTAACTTTCGGGCTTGGCTCCTTGTGATGACTCCCCTCGAGCTTTCTTCGATCGATACTTCAGGTTGTGCCAAGCGTGACACATCATCATCTTTGGGTAGTTTAGGATTTGTCCTCAAATCCAATAAGGGTTGCTCCTCTTCGCTTCCTTCTTCATGAACATAGGGGGATAGATCTTGTACATTAAAAGTGGCCGAAACTTCATACTCTTCAGGTAACTCCAATTTATAAGCATTATTGTTAACTCGTTCCAACACTTTGAAGGGTCCATCAGCCCTAGGTAGTAGTTTTGATTTCCTGAGGTTGGGAAACCTCTCATTTCTCAAATGTAGCCACACAAGATCTTCGGTATTAAATACTACATCTTTTCTGCCCCGATTAGCTTGTTTGGCATATGATTCATTCTTTTGCTTTATGTTCTTTCTCACTTGCTCATGGATGGCTTTCACTAATTTAGCCTTTTCAACTGCATTAGGATTCACAACATTCTTGATGGGGAGAGGGATGAGGTCCATTGGGGTGTGAGGGTTAAAGCCATATACTACCTCAAATGGAGTCTTTTGAGTGGAATTGTGCAAACTCCGTTTATAAGCAAATTCTACAAATGAGAGTTGAACATCTCAATCTGTAAGCTTCTTGCTAATAATCCCCTTTAAGAGCGTTCCCAAGGTTTTATTAACTACCTCGGTTTGACCATCGGTTTGTGGGTGGAATGAGGTGCTAAATAGTAATTTGGTTCGGCCTCCAACGTGCTCAACAATCCGAAAGTTTGGTCGGGCCGATTATCTTGTTGCCAAGTTATCAAATGATATGACGATTCTTTGGCTTCCAAGGAAGTTTTTTTCTCTTCAATATTCTCGAACTGTTTACCTACAAAACGAGCAAACAAGTTAGTTAACTTCGGGCTTGGCTCTTTGTGATGACTCCCCTCGAGCTTTCTTCGATCGGTACTTCAGGTTGTGCCAAGCGTGACACATCAGGTATGAACTGCATTAGATTATGGTTCTGGAGTTGTGGTCTAATTTGCTTAAGTTTAGAGTTGATGTATGTTCATTAACTCATTTAACTTGGTTCCTACCTTCCTTTGGTTGGAGGGTTATAAATCGTGGTGTTCAAACATAGTTATAGATAGAGTTCTGTAAACTTCATTTTCTATTTTTGGATGGTTTCTCTCCTTATCTGCATGTGCTGGACCACCTCATGAATTCTGATGTTCAATTATATAAATTTCTCTTACCAATGAACGGTTCTTTTTTTCTCTGGCTCTGTCCTCTGTTTGACAACATTATTTAAGCATACTGCATCATTTGTTTTTCATATTACCAAGGGTGAGAGATTGCGTCAAACCATATTAGACAAAGTTCAAGCTGCCCAGCTTCAGACCATTGCATTTATGAAGAAAGAATATCTCAGAAACTACGTGAAAAAGAAGCAGAATTGGAGATCATTGATAAAAAGAATATATTGGTTGAAGAAAGAATGGAACAGTTGACTGTAGAAGCAAATGCTTGGCAACAACGTGCTCGACACAACGAGAACATGATTGCAACCCTAAAGCTTAATCTTCAAGTATATGCTCAAAGCCAAGACATTGAGGAAGGATGCGGTGACAGTGAGGTAGATGATACAGCTTCTTGCTGTAATGGCCGTTCGATCGACTTTCACCTCCTTTGCAAGGAAAACAATGGCAGGGAGTCTTTGACTTGTAAGGTTTGTAGAGTTAATGAGGTTCGCATGCTTCTTGTTCCTTGTCACCATCTATGTTTGTGCAAGAATTGTGAAAATAAGCTTAGTTTTTGCCCACTTTGCCAGTCTTCTAAATCATTTAGCATGCTGTACACTATTCTTTGGCACTTTAATATGTGTTGTACATAGTATTTTGGTTAGACTGACAGGGTTGCTCTTGTATAATCTGACTTCCATGGAGTTAATAGAGTGGCCTATGCAGACATGTCACGATCTAAAGCTTGGCTACTTTAGGTGCAATTTCCACTTATTCAATTTAATTATGATTTAAGAAGACTATCATTATATTATGAGACTTGTTTCTTATTTGTCTAGATGCAACTTATTTCACTACTTGTAATTATTTTTAAGACTTAGGTTTGATTCTTCCTTAGTTTCATTTTTTCCTCTGTTCTGGCGATTTTCTTTTAACTGACTGACACGTCTAGTTTCTTAGAAGTTACAGTTGAATTTGGAACAGTTAAGAAAGATATCAACAGTAATTCAAGCAAGTTTGGGAACCGATGAAAAAGGTGGGGTAATTTTTGTATTATCTTCTCTGAGATGCTAATAAGAGTTGCAAAAGCTGATGATGAAGTTAATTAATAAGGCTGTGGTTATTTAATTAGTTGAATCTCGTGAAGTTTCTCTTGGGTTGTGTAGGTGCCTAGACTAAAAAGGTGGACTGGAACATGCATCCCCTTTGTTTTTTGGAGGGAGGGTCGAGATTTGATTACAAAATGTTATGCTTCAAAAAGTGGTTTTGAAAAGCAGTGATTTTCCGGACTATTTATTATTTTAACCACACTCTCAAAAGTGGTGCCACGTAGAAGTCAAACTTGTTCCCGAACGGCCCATTATTTGTTATCTTCTCGAGGCAAACTGAGTCTAAAAATCAGTGTCTTCTGAAAGACGTAAGATTTCTCATGACAAGTTTAAGGAGGAAAGAAAGATACAAACGACCTATAAAACTAAAAGAACGCTCTCTGCTTGACCTAAGAATCCAAAAGAATATTTCATTATGCCTTTTCACTTTTTCAAATTTCAATTTTCATCTAATTTTAGTATTTTGTCAAGTTTTCTTAAGTCCGAGATTACTTACCAAATAATCCTAACATATTTAGGTATACTTATATTTATTGTTTTAAATTATTTAAGCTTGTACGGCATTATGATGCATGTTGAGTTTTATGAAAAAAAATTAAGCTTTTGATTTTTATGTGAGGTGAGTTTCTCCTTTTGAGTTCTTGTCGAAAAACTTGATAACTTTGGTTCAACAAACGAGTTTATTTCATATCAAGTTCCATTTGATAACTATGATTTCATCAAGTTCTTTGATCGGGATCTAGTTTCGCCTTTTTTTCTTGAACCGCAAAGGCGTTCATATAATTATTTCACATTGTTTAGATTTAATATGATCATTTTGTATCAGAGCAAAGACTTCTATGATTTAAGGTAATGTTTTTACTATTTTTCTGTCTTCCTTTCAAATTCTTATTCTTATTTATAAAATCCATGAAAAATATTTTTTTTTATTGAAAGAGAGCTGGAAACTTTCGCAAAATTGATATTTTTATGCATCTTGATAGCTAGAAACCGAATCTATAAATGATTTTCTATTTCTGTGAGTTTAAAAAAATCTATTGGAAAGTTTTCTATCCAAAATACCTTGAATTTACAAGAGAGAAAAAGATATACTCGTGCATCTCATCTATATAGAACCTCAAATATATGTCTGTTTCTATTTTTGTGAGCTTTCACCAGAAATAGTGTCATTCTATTGAATACCTTATTTGTTTCAAGGTATCGTTCCGTTGAACCCTTCATGTACTAATTACAAAGATTGATTATGGTAAATGCCTTAGATCTTAGATTCTAATCATTTTTGAAGGCTGGCCTTAAAGTTTGTAATTTTAAGTAGCATTTGTTGAATAATCTTTAGATTGAGTTCTTACTCTAAGAAACAAAAGAGGAGATTTGTGGTATGCGATATTATTTTAGAAAAAAGCCAATTTTGAGAAATAGTTCGTGTGAAATTGTTGTCAATCGAGTGTAAAGACATGAGAGAGAAGAAAGTGTCAACATTTCTCTCTTTAATTATTGTTTCCATTTTATATCGATTATTTCTGTCATTATTTATCTTACTGTGAATTAATTGTTTAGAAATCATGAGTGAAAAAGAAATTCCCATATATATTAAAATGTTCATGAAGACTATAAATATCGATAATAGTGTGAATTAATAATTGTTCACACTGTTATTGATATTTATGTCAAAAGCTTCAAAGTTTGAGGCAAGGATTTAGAAGTTTTGAAAAATATTACAAAGAAATGAAAGTTGCCATGATTAGAGCTAATATCAATGAAGATGGGGAAGCAACTACGGCAAAATTTTATTTGAGGAGTCAATAAAGAAGTTGCGGATATTGTGGATTTGCAACACTTCATGGATATTGTGGATTTGCAACATAAGGCAATAAAAATAGTGCGACAAATAAAGGAAAGAAGAGCTGCAAAGTTAAGGTCAACTTCAAATAATTTTTGTAAACTAAATTGGGAAAAGAAACGCAGAAGTTGCTTTCCAAAAAGACAAGGCCAAACATTCTACAACAACCTGAACTGGAACAATCAAGTGTTTTCGATGTCAAAGATTCGGACATTCGCTTCAAATTGTTTCAACAACCAAGCATGATTATGCTTGAAAATGGAGAGGTGGAAAGTGTCAAGTTAAATGAAGATGGACTGACTCCATTAGAGGATCATAGTGACGTGGAAGTAGAAGAACTTGTAACGGAAGAATCATTGGTAACAAGGAGAACATTGGGCACTCAACCTAAGGTACACCAAAACGAGGTACAAAGGGATATTGTTTTACAATTGCTATGTGAACAATAAAATTTGTAGCTTGATTTTTTATAATGGTAGCTGCACTAAAGTAGATAAGACTTTGATGATTAATAAATTGGTAATATCTTCCAAGAGACACCCAACACCTTATAAGCTACAATGGATGAAGAAATGTGGAGAAATTCAGGTGATAAAGGAACAAGTGAAGCTCTTAATTGGTGAGCACAATGATGCTATGTAATACTCATGAGCGGAACACATCTTATTGGGGAGACCTTGGTATTTGATAGAAAGATCAAATATGTTGGATTTAAAAATGAGTACTCTTTTACTCAATGGTGGTTTAGTAACATTAAAACCACTAAAAGATGGAATGTTTGGGGAGATCAAGAAAGTACTGATAAGAAATGGAAATGAAGAAAAAGTCAATTCTATGATAAGAAAACATGGGACGTTAGCATATCAACAATCGTTTGCGCCCAAGCACAAGGAATATTATTTTTTATCTAATGATCTTATCATCCAAGTGTTTTATTTGCAATACAGAAGCTTAAAGATACACTCAAGAGTATTCGACAACAAACTTCACCAAGACTCCTAGCTGTAGCTAGGAGGAAAGAAAGATGTGATTCAAGGTGTCACCAAACTCAAATCCAAAAATCACAATCTCTTGACAAGCATAAGACGGCACATGACAAGTTTAAGGAGGAAAGAAAGATGCAAATGACCCATAAAATTAAAAGAACGCGATTTGTACGGCCAAACAATCCACAATAATATTTAATTATGTCTCTTCATTCTTTCAAAATTTCAATTTGCATCATTTTTTTGTATTTTGTTAAGTTTCTTTAAGTCTTTAAGTACTTACCACATATTCTTAAGATATTTATATTATTTGTATTTATTTTTATCATATTTATTTAACCAACATTGTAAGACATAATTATGCATGTTGAGTTTTATGAAAATCTAAACTTTGGATTTTTATGTGAGATGAATTTTTCCTTTTTAGTTCTAATTCAAGAACTTGATTTTCTAAAAGTATTTGCTTGAAAAGATCGAATTCGATAACTTTCGTTCGATCAACGAGTTTAGTTCGGGTCAAGTTCCGTTTGTAGATCTTGAGTTTAATATACCATTGGTTCTCTTCAACAACTTTCTATTATTACTTATAGAAATGACTTTTGAAAACTCTTTCTTTTAGGATTGGGAGGAAACACACCATTTCACTCATAGAAGCCTCTTCGTTATTCCCTACAAAACTATGATTTTCATCTTTTGGATGAGTCAGGTATTTTTTTATTTTGCGTTTGATATAATTGGTTTGGACTTTTATCTAGGGGTTGGCAAACCGAACCTGCCCAATGGGTTCAATCGAAGGTTTTCGTCTATTTGAGTTGGTTTATTTTTTGTATTCTAAAAAGTTGGATCAGGTTAAGTTTTATAGTTTGAGTTGCAGGTTGCCAAAAGCAATGGATAACCCAATTACATTTTATGATTTTTTAATAAAAATAAATTGGATTGAAGTCAATTTGATGTTTATTGGATATAAGTTAATTAGTTAGTTATTATTTGTTTGTTTGGTCAATGTTTTGGGAAATAGTTGAATACAATATTGCAAATTAATATAGTATTTGGTAAATTTTGGTTTTTAGAGAATATGTTTTTATTTTTTCTTTTAACTTTTTTTTGAACTTTTTTCTTAATGAACCAAATTGAAAGAGACCGATCCAAGCCAAAATATTTTTGGTCGAGTTAGAAAAATCAATTGCGAGTCAATTATGGTTCCTACTCTGAAACAAAAAACTATTTGGGTCGATTGCAAACGAAAAGATGCAGCTAAAAATAGACGACATTTGACTAATGTCTCTACAATCTCCTGCCCATATCAACCTTTTCACACCACATTTTCTCCTCCAAATACTCTGTGTCTGAGTCCTACTCAATTTTATAGCGAGGAGGTAATGGTGAGTTTAAAATTAGTAGAAAAAGACAAAAAAAAAAAACTCTATTTGTGTGCCCTAACAGAGCAAATTTATTAGGATTAGTCAATGGTTGATGTTCTAAGAGATATTTGATAAAAAAATCCAAATGGAGATGGACAACATGGAGGGGCCCAAATCTAGTGTTTAAATATGGAGATGGAACCCTCTATTGATAAGACATCTTTTGTTTCACAGTACAAAAAGAAGAAACGAGGAAGATAAAAAAGAATGTGTTGTTACAACTTTTTTATCTACCCACTTCTCAAACCCTAAATATGTTCCCACTTCTCAAACCCTAAATATGACTTGTATGTCCCCATATCTAATCAGTCCACAAAGATAAAATGTAAGAAAGAACTCGCCTAGCTAGACCACTACCTTACTATTCTAATCTATTTGTGATTTGCGGGGTTATTACGGTTTGATTAGATGCCTGAGAAGGTGGATATGTCCAATCTGAAAATCACATCAAAGCTTAAGAACATAAGTTACAGAAGGAATGCAAATGCTCATCGTTGTTTGTGCACATTTATAAATATTTATAACACATGTACATGCTTCCTCGTGCATCTTTCAATACTCGTAACTTTGTCATTTGGTTAACTCCAATATCGTGGAAGGTCTTTTGTTTGCTAGATTGAATGTAAAAGTTTAGAAAACGCCTGTAGTATTTTCTCTTTTTGATCATGTCAACATGTTGGAAGAGAAAAAGTTTGAAGGAGAGATTTCTATTGCTCAAACATTTTTGGTACATCTAAACTCAAACACAACACCCCTATTTATACTACTGGCACCTGCTCAACTAATGACTATAATTAAACCACCTCAATTCGAATCTAAGGGCTACGATTGACTCTCTACAACCTTCTAGAGAAAGACTTCTCCAGAAGATACTACACTACACACTTCCATAGAATTCCACTAGCTTCCACCTTCTTATATCATCCACAATCTTCTTCTCAGTTCCATAATCTTCTTGAGTCTTCTCCAAACTTCTCTATACTTCTTCATGAAACTTGATATTTTTCTAAGCCTCCATAGATTAAGTTTATAATTTCAATATCCTGGATAGACCTATATGAGTACTTACCTCATGTATTATAAAGATTATTTATAATCTAAGATGCATGTGATTAGGAAATTAGGTAAGAAAGTTGGTGAGGAAATTAGATAAGAAAGTTGGTGGGAAAGTAGATAAGAAAGTTGATGAGAAAGTTGATGAGAAAGTTGGCGACAAATTAGGTGGGAATTGATTACTATAAATGTGTACTAGATGTACCATTTGAAATAACTTGAATTTTACATCGAGAATCATATTGTGAGAAATATTCCCCTTTTTATTGTGTTGTTCGATCTTTCATTGCAAGTCCAACATTTTGACTTATCAAATGGAATCCTTTCATTTGTGACATCTTTCATATCCAATGTTCTTAGTCGCGTTATTGTTTTGGGTCTTATACTCTTTCTAAGATAATGTTTAAACATCTGTCAAGTTTGAGTCACAGTTTCATCTTATATCTTTAACTTTTATATTCTATATTTGATCACTGATCGATCTTGTCACTAAAGATCATATCATTTGGGATCAGAGCCGCTTGGCAAGCTAGTTTAATTTTTTGCTTGTTTATTTTAAATCGGATATACCTTTTAGTATTCAGTTGGCAAAAAAAAAAAAAAAAATCAGCAGTTTGCTAGCATTAACATTACATTTGAAATCACTACATTTACTTATCATTTGAACTTATCTTTCCATTTTGTTTGATCTCCTATATCTTTTGTTGTGTCTTGTTACTTAATCCTATAATAATCTTTGTTCCATTCTAATATCGACATCCTTAACCACTTTTTTTCAATTGATAATTTAGATTGACGTGAAATAATTTTTTATTAGGCCGTTCAGCTCTTGACGAAATTGGAGTAGGTGAGGGGAAAAGGCAAGACATGTGAGATCATTAGAGGGAAAAAGCCAATTGAAAAATGTGAAAGACGAGCGACATACTTATCCGAGCAAAACGCGTGAGGGAATGTAGTGAGCTCCATCTTATTATTACATGTTTTTCTCTAACTTTTTTTTTTGCAGGTTTAACTTTTTACAAATGTCGAACTCTGACGCTGGTGTCTCACCACAATGCAATGAAAACCTTCAGTTTAACGTCTTAATAAGTGAAGTGAGAAAATTAATGAAAGACCAATTCAATAGTCTCAGTGAGCAATTGAATAACTTTGAAAATGCTTAATAACATCATCAACAACCACATAGACAAAAAAGAAATTTTCCGCGAAGAAGAAAGATGAGTTTGTAAATTATACTCTTGATTGAGAAGATGATATTTCAAACTATGATTTTCAGAGGAATAAAACAATTTCTATAGAATTTCTTAATTGGATGGTTGATAGCTTGAATAATATCAAGATGCAAATCCCATCTTTCTATGGAAAGAATGATCTTGCTGCATATCTTGAGTGAGAAAAGAAGGATGAATTAATGTTTGACTACCATAACTATTCATAAGCGAAAAAAGTTTTAACTCGTTGCTATTGAGTTTTGTGATTATGCAATTTCTATATGGGGTCAGTTAATAATAAACCATAGAAGAAATGTGGAGAGACCTATTAGTACGTGGGATGTATGAAATCCGCCATGACGAGAAGGTTTGTACCAAGCATATATTACCAAGATTTTATGGCAACATTTGCGTAAACTCAAGTAAGGTACAAGGATTGTAGAAGAATACTTCCAAGAAATTGTGGTAACCATGATTAGAGCAAATATAGAAGAAGATAAGCCATAATGGCTAGATTTTTAGAAGGACTCAATCTAGATATACAAGATAAAATCGAGTTGCAACATTATGTGGAGTTGGAAGATATGTTGCACATGACGATTAAAGCAGAACAACAACAGAAAAGAAAGAGTGGCAAACCTAGTCTTTTTCCTTACAAGAGGGTTATTGACACGCTCCAGAGGTGCGGAGGTGCCGGAAATAAGAGTGAAGATTGCAATCTGCCCGGAAGGACAGGGAGTAAGGTAGAATAGGGGAGTGCAATGCTTATTTCTCCAAACGCATACAGGTTTAGGTTATAAAACTCAGCCAACTTAAACTTAAGGGCGTGGACTAGTTTTGACCAGATTTGCAGCTGACAAGCACGTACGGAACATTAAAATACAAGAAGACACTTTCAGATGCACAAGCAGACAAACAGGAAGAAAAACAGTGTAGGGGTGATGGGGAACTTCTACACAACTTCCCATGTAGGGACTCTGGGATCGTGAAAATAAGCAGACAACAACTTCAATCAAAGGGGAAGACAATGAAAGTGGTTTTATAGAAAGCACACAGGTAGACTAAGAGTTATGCTGAATAGAAAATTAATGGGCAGAATTGCCCAATTTTAGGAACTCGGGTAGGAAACAGTGGGAGAACACAAGCATAACTTTTAAAGGGAGGTGACTATGGCTAAACGGAATGAACCATTGATTCAGGCCATGAATGTGGGACTCACTGCTAGAAATTTGGGGGCTTTTCTCACAGGAAATAAAAATGGCACGGAATGGACGGTTGGAGTTCAAAGTCCACTCGGGAAAGTTCAAAACAGCAAACAACTCAACTAGCACAAACAAATGTAAACGCAAGTGGGAGGTAGGCTATGGGGGTTCCAAACTCGCCTTTGATCCTAAACAAGTGAGGAAGGGAGGTTGAAATGTGGTTTAATAACCCTAGCAAGATCATCAACACCAAGACAAGAGAAGGTTGAGGATATTACTCACCAAAACCTTGAATTGCCGTGAGAAAGGAATGGAGATTGAGAGCACTTGGCTTCTGCAAATTTNGGTTGGATGCTCTCGGGCCGCTACCTGTTCTGGAGGCCTCTGTAATGGCGATGGTTGACCGGGTAATCTTTGTCCAAAATTGATGATCTACCCCATGATGGAAACCTTAGGATGTTGGCCACATTTTTGTAGAAGCATGCTTGGCCAAATCAGGTCTGGAAGGTGTTTGAAACAGCCGCACAACCCCCGGAGTTCATCCTGGGCCGAAACCAAAAATGGTGCTATCATCACCTAGGATGGTTGGATCATCCTTTTCATGTTGGCACCTACAAAATTAGCACATTTGTTAGACAAAATATTGACTCGGCCTTGGCTTAGAAACCCGAGACCAAGTCCATGGTGCTAGAGCCTTCCCCTTCTAGATGTGCTAATCCGTGGCACATCAGTTATGTTACATTTAAAAATTATGATATCAAATGCTTTAAATGTCAGGGAAAGGTCACAAACCTAGTCTTTTCCCTAACAAGAGGGTTATGGTGATATGGGATCGTGGAGAAGTGAAAGTGCGAGGATGAAATATTATGGTTGAGAAGTGAAAGTTATCAAACAAGTGTTTATTGCTTTTCATATAGTCAAGTGTGAGGACGAAGTACTATGTGACATAGTGCCTATGGAAGCTGGCTAGATTCTACTTGGACATCCTTGGCAATATGATTAAAGAGTGACCCATAATGAGTACACGAATAAGTACTCATTTGTATTTGACAAGACACGTGTTAACCTTGTTCCTATGTTGCTGAGGAATGTATATGAAGATTAACTCAAACTTCAAGAAAGCTATCATCAAAAGAAATTGATAAAAAAAAAGAAAAAAGAGAAACAATGAGTGAAAAGAACGAAAGAGACAAAACACGAGCAAAAATAAACAAGAGATAGAGAGAAAAAGAAGAATAAAGAAGGTAAGCAAAAGAAGAAAAGAGAAAAAGAAAGGAAAGAAGAAAAGAGTGGGAGAGAGAAAGAGATTAAAAAAGAATTTTTTTATAAAAAAAGAGTGAAGTGAGTAGAGCACACTCTGGGGGTAAGTCCATGATACTCCTATTGCAAAAATACATTACGATGTTTACTAACACTTCTATCCATGTTGAACCTAGTGTTGTCCAATCTCCTTGACAAGATTTTCAAAACATCGTCATAGACAAAATATCATAATAAATGCCACCAATTCATAGCATTGAACATCAAATCGACTTGGTACCAAGAGTTACATTGCCTAACCGAGCTGCTTATCATAGCAACCCCAGAAATGAATTAGCTCCGATAAGTAGATGAGCTATTGGCTAAAGGCTACATTAGTTAAAGCCTAATCAATTAGGCATTTCTAGTTTTACTAGTCCTAAAGAAGGGAGGAGAGTCAAGGATGTGCATTGATAGTAGAGCCATCAATCATATCAAAGCTACAATATCACTTTCCTATTTCTCGTTTAGATGATATCCTAGATGAACTTCATGGTGTCGGTCTATTTTCAAAAATTGACATGAAAGGTAGTTCCACCAAATTCGAATAAAAGAAGGAGGTTTGTAGAAAATTGCATTAAAAAAAATTCATGGATTCTACGAGTGGTTAATAGGGATGTCCAAAACCGAACCGGACCAGAGAACCAGACCAGAACCGGCACATTTGGTCCGGTTCTGGTCTGTTATAGAGTTCTCATGGTCCGGCTTTGGTCCTAATGGCTTAAAATCGATTATTCGTGGTCCGGTTCTGGTTTTAATGTATTAAAACCGGACCAGACCACTAAACCGGCACGTTGTCTTTTAGTTTTAATACGTTAAAATCCTAATTCCTCTCCTCTCGTTCGTCCGACTTCCAGTTCCAGCCTTCGGCCTCCATCCCTCTCGACGACTTCGAGTCTGCCGTGCTGCGCCTCGCCTCTTACCTCTGAGGCTCACTTCATCTCCCACCGGCACCGGCGAACGTCCCTCTCGACGCTCGAATCTCGACTCTCGGCGACTCATCTCTCTCGGCGACTCAACCCGCTCGGCTCTCAGGTTCGGGATCACTTCTCTTTTCCCTTTTTCTGCTTTGGCTTTTCCATCTTGCATAATGTTTGTCCAATTTCGTGATTCATGTATAGTTTAGGTGTTTTGCGTTATTATTTGCTTACTTTGACATTATTTTGTAGATTTCTCTTCTAATGCTACAGTTGGAGATGCTACTAGTGGAGTAAGCGGTTTAATATATATTTTATTGTATTTTATTAATATGGTATTCGATTATATATTTTTTATTGATGATGAATTGTATTATTTGCAGATGTTTACGACAATGGAAGTTAATACATGCTGAAAATTTGGAAGTTCTGACATTATCGACATTGTTATTTTATTCTACTCCTTAGTTTTCGTCATTGTTATTTTGTTGACGTTCTTTTGATTTTGGATTGGTTGTAGTATGTTATGCATTGATGCTCTTTAAATTGGATTTTTGAATGTTTGTAGTATGTTGTGCAACTATGCAGCATAGTCTATGCTATTTCGGTATTTTGCATTATATATTTTTTATATTTTTTTTATTTCTTTAATGGGAAATTCCCGAACCGGACCAGGACCGGACCACTTTTTTGGTCATTTTATGGTTCGGTTCTGGTCATTTTATGGTCTGGTTCTGGTCCTTCATATTAAAAACCAAAATTTTCTGGTCTGGTATTTTTTATGCAGAAAACCGGACCAACCCGGACCATGAACATCCCTAGTGGTTAATATACCATTTGCCTTAAAAAATACTCCCAGTACTTTCATGAGGTTGATAAATCATGTTTTATGTTCACTCATAGGTGAATTTATTGTAGTTTATTTTGATGATATGCTAATCTACAATAGGAGTATTAATGATCATATCTTACACTTGATAGAAGTATTTTTGGTACTTAGGAAAGAAAAACTATATGTTAACAAGAACAAATGCACTTTAGCAGAGATCACATGACATTTTTGGGGTTTGTTGTTAGTAAGCAAGTAGTACATGTGGATCAAGGATAGGTTCTGACGATTCATGAGTGGGCGATGCAAGCAAATGCCAACCAAGTCCGTAGCTTACATGGACTTGCAAGTTTTTATCTCTGTTTTGTTAAAGATTTAAATACCATTGTTGCTCAAGTCATTAATGTAATAAGAAAGAATATGGTGTTTAGAGCATTGGAAACATGAGAACATTGTCATTTGGCATGAGAATTTATCATTTGCACAGATCATGAGTCCCTCAAGTTTCTTAAAAACCAACACTAGCTCAACAAATGACATTCTAGATGGATG
The DNA here is from genome assembly GCA_003255005.1 of Begonia fuchsioides. Taxonomy (NCBI): domain Eukaryota; kingdom Viridiplantae; phylum Streptophyta; class Magnoliopsida; order Cucurbitales; family Begoniaceae; genus Begonia; species Begonia fuchsioides. Next base: position 55,172 of record QAOC01024755.1, read on the forward strand.
AAATTCATAAAGCCATTTTCATACTTCGTCCATTACAAGAATGGTAAGGAGAATGTGATAGCTGATGTTCTTTATCACATGTATGTTCTCCTTACATCTTAGGAGCTAAACTACTTGGTTTTAAGCTTATAAAGGATACATACCCTAGTGATAATGATTTGGAGAACTATATATGGTTTGCAAAAAAAGCTAATTTTGGGGAATACTACAAGCATGATGGTTTTCTTTTCAAGAAAGATAAATTATGTGATGTGATCCAAGCTTCCTATAAAGTAAAACAAAAAAAAACCAAAATATATTTAAAAATAATGGAGGATTGTAGACTAGGAAAGTATATGATACTTTCCATAATTAAAGTTATAAAGTTGCCTTCGAGCATTAATGGGCCAATTCGATGATCACTTGGAAATAACTTCAAAACGTGTTTGTTCACGAGACTTGTAGCTGACTTCAACATCTTTTTGGAATGGCCTATATCATAAAATTAGAACATCGTTTGCACCTTGAAATATGCAGATTACTGAGATGGAAGTGCATCAGAAAAATCCAACGCTGTCCCCACAAATAAATCCAAAAATTATATTATTTTACTATATTATTAGGTTTCTTAATTTCTATTTTATTATTTAGAATAAATTTCCTAATGTCTTTAGTTTGTTTCCAAACTACTGTTTTTTTTCCTAATTACTTTATTTATACTTAGGAAAAGTGTAATAGACATGATACTTTTATGATTAATTCACCTTAAGTATTTGAAGATAATTCTTTCTTTAGTTTTTTGTAAAAAAACTCGATCTTTTTAAAGTTAATTCTTGATAGATAATTTTGATAGCTTTTGTTCTTACTGACAAGCTTGGTAGGGTTAAGCTCCTTTTTTGATAACTTATGTTCCTTTCCAAGGTTTGATTGAGGTCAAATTCCTCGTACTTCATTCATAGGTGATCTATGTATCTTTTTCTATATTGTTGAAGAGTCTCGTGTTTGATATACTCATGGTGATATGATCTTAACTGATATAGATTGATCAGTGATCGAATGCGGAATATAAAAGAAAATAAAGATAGAAATGGAACCTTGACCCGAAGTCGACGGACGTTTGAACCTTAGCTTAGAAAGAGCTTAAGACCCGAAACAATAACGCGACTAGGAACCTTGGATAGGAAAGACGCCACAAACGAAGGGATTCCGTTTGATAAGTCAGAAACGACGTTGCTGGACTTGCAATGAAAGACCGAACAACAAGTTGAAAAGGAGAAGTCTCTCACAATATGATTCACAAAACTCAAGTTCCCCTCAAATGATAAATCTAGTACATATTTATAGGACTCATTTCTCACCTAATTTCTCTTCTTCCAACATCAACCACTTTCTCACCCACTTTCTTACCAACTTTTCTACCTACTTTTCACCTACTTTTTATATGACATGCAACATAGATGATAAGTAGATAATAGCTAATCTATAATAATGTCATCTTGTCCCATGTGCACTTGAATGCATGTCATGCATTTAACTTTGATATTGTCGGGAACAATAACGCCGTCACAATTGAGAAGTTCTTGGATATATATGTTTAGTTTTTCACCGAACTTCTTTGCTCGATCTTCTGTCATCTTTCCGTCCATGCTTGCTCCGGTTACATTTAATTCTTTTCCTTTGCTCTTCGTGATGTCCTCATCACATGGTTCTCATCGTTGGGTATCAGAGTTTTGGCTCCTTTATTCAAGTTTCATCTTACTAAGTTAATGCTTTCTCCCCTAGATTTCTTTTTTGAAATTATTCTTTTCATATTTCAGAGAAAAAAACAAAAAAATTGAAAAGGAAGAAAATATTTGTATCTTTCTTGCAAAAGACAAAATATCATAAAAATTTGAGTATTTTGTTATTTTTTATTCTTTTTCTTACAACAAGAGTTATGAAAGCAAAATTTTTTGAGTCCAAAGAATCCCATTTATCACGGAATCCTGAAAGATGAGCAATTTGATCTTATCTTGTTTACTGAAGCAAATGATTTGATTTGAGATTCTTCTACCTTAACCTCGTATTCTCGGCATCAAGACTAGTTAAGAGGTTATTTCGGAGAATCAACCAACCGAGAAATCCATAGCCCAGGTGACTCACAGCCTCCCTCTCGCCCAAAATTCAATGGGATATTTAAGTGAAGAAGAGTCCCTGAACAATGTTATTGAAGAAGGCAACTTAAGATTGATGAAGAAAGATATGAACAATGAAAACAAGACAGTTGAAACATTGTGGGATAAATTAGGTATCAAACTTCTATTTTACATCACATGTCACCCACGATGTGATGAAAAAATGAAAGTTGTCAATAGGAACATATCGGCATTACTATAATCCATCACGAAGACAAACATTAAGACTTGGAAGAGTGTCTACCGCAGCTGAATTTGGTTATAATTTCTCTATTGATTCATTGACTAAGTTTTCACCTTTTGAAATTGTATATGGTTTTAATCCAATAACTCCTTCAGATTTATCTAATTTACCTGTTTCTTAGTGTGTTTATTGAGATGCAAACAAGAAGACAAAACTTTTTAAGAGACTTGATGAGACTATAAGGTAAAATATTGAGAAGCAAACTGAACAATATATGAAACACTCTAACAAAGGACGATGATGCGTCATTTTTAAACAGAGAGATCGGGTATAGCTTCATATGTGCAAGGTATGATTTCTAACAAAAAGAAAATCTAAATTACTACCATGCGGAGATGGTACTTTTCCAATTCGCGAGCGAGTCAACGACAAGCTTACTGTTTTGATCTCCCAGGTAAATATAAAGTTAAAGCCACTTTTAATGTTTCTGATTGATCTCCATTTGATGTCAGAGATGATGATTTGAAGATAAATCATTTGAAAGAAAGAGAGAATGCTGGAAGCACTTATGACACAAGCTCAAGAAAAAAAAATAAAAGAACAACAAAGCTTCTATACTCAAGAACTTCTCAATTGTGGTAGTGTTATTGTTCCAAACAATGTCAAATTCAAATGCATGACAATTATTCAAATGCACAAGGGATAAATTTGTATTATTATGGATTGGACTATATGCATACTTACCTTATGTATTATAATAGATTATTTATAATTTAAGCTGCATATGATGAGAGAAGTATGTAAGAGAGTTGGCGGGAATGTAGGTAAGAAAGTTATTGAGGTTGGAAGAAGAGAATTTAGGTGAGAATTGAGTATTATAAATATGTACTAGATTTTCCATTTGATATCAACTTGAATTTTACATTATGAACCATATTGTGAGAGATATTATCCTTTTAATTTTGTTGTTTGATCTTTCATTGCAAGTTCAACTATGTCGTTTTTGATTTATCAAATTTAATTCCTTCATTAGTGGTGTCTTTCCTATCCAAGATTCTTAGTTGCAATATTGTTTCAGGTTCTAAGCTATTTCTCAGCTAAAATTCAAACGTCCATTGACTTTGACTAAAGGTTCCATCTTCTATATTTAACTTTTATACTGTGCATTCAATCACTGATCACTCTCATCAGTAAAGATCATATAAGTAGGCCTATGGATTAGAGCTTAGGGCATATGGCATTAAGCCTAGCGATTAGGGCTTAGAGCATAGGGCATAGGGCTTAGGGCATAGAGTTTACATCTTAGGGCTTAAGTCTTATAGTTTACTACTTAAGGCCTACGATATGGTGCTTAAGGCTTACGTCTTAGGGCTTAGGACCTAGGAATTAGGGATTATGGATTTGGACTTAGGGCTTAGAGCTTACTGCTATGGGCTTACGGCTTACGTCTTAGTGGGTAGGGCCTAAGGTTTAAGGCTAAAGACTTAGGGCTAAGGGCTTAATACTTGGGACTTAGAGCTTAAGGGTTAAACTTAGGCTTAGCACTTAGGCATATGACATAGGGCTTATGGGTTAGTGCTTAGAACTTTGGGGTTAGAGCTTATGAGATGTGACTTAAGACTTAGGGCTTATGTCATATGGTTTAGGGCTTATGGCTAAAGGCTTAGTGCTTAGAGCTTAGGGCGTTATAAGCCCTAAGCCCAAAGCTCAAAACCCAAAGACCAAAGCATAAAGCCCTAAGGTCAAACCCCTAAGCCCCAAGCTCAAAGCCCTAAGCCCCAAGCTCAAAGCGCTAAGCCTAAAGCCTTGAGCTGAAAATCTAAACCAAAAGCCATTATCCCTATTCTCTTAGCGCACTTAGCCCTAATCCATAAGCCTTAAGCCTCAAGCTTTGAGCCTTAAGTCCTAAGCTCCAACCCTAAGCCCTAAGCCCAAAGGCTAAAGCATAAAGCCCAAAACCTAAAGCCCAAACTCTAAGTCCAAAGCCCAAAGCTCTATGCCAAAGCCCTAAGCCCACAACTCTAAGCTCAAAGTCCCAAGCCTTAAGCCCAAATCCATAATCCATTTTCCTTATGCCCTAAGCCCAAAGCTCAAGCCCTAAGCTAGAAGCCATTAGCCAAAAGTCCTAAGCATTGAGCCCAAAGCTCGGTGCCTTAAGTCGTACACGCTATACCAAAAAAAACAATTCTTATTCTATTGGAATTAAATTAGTATTATTTAGTGATCTCAGCTCAATAAGTTCTTTTAAGAGTGTTGTATAGTAGTAGTATGAATAAAAAAAGATTAGAAACAACTATATAATAAGCTCTTATTTAATATTTACTAATAAAAGAGCTCTTTGTATAGGTTGCAAGGACAAAAGATGTTCTTCACACCTCAACTCCATTAACAACAATTTATGATTCCTTTTGAGCCTAAAGCCCTTAGCCCTTAGCCCGAAGCCCAAAACCCAAAGCCGAAGCTCTAAACAAAAAGTCCAAAGCCCAGAGCTCATCCTAGAGACCAAAGCCCAAAGCCCAAAGCCCAAAGCTTAAAGCCAAACGCCTTAAGCTCAAAGCTCAAAGCCCTAAGCACAAAGCCCAAAGCTCAAAGCCTTAAGCCCAAATGCCAAGGCCAAAGCCCAAATCCAAAGTCTTATGCCCTAAGCCCTAAGCCCTAAGCCTAAACCTAGAGCCCTACTTCCTAAGCCTTAAGCCCGAAGCCCTTAGCCCTAAGCCATATGTCCAAAGCCAAAAACCCTAAGCCCTAAGCCTTAAGCCCTAAGCACTAAGCCTAAAGCTAAAACACTAAATTTGATAGTCATTAGCTCAAGAACAAAGCCCAAATACCAAATCTATAAGGCCTAAGCCCTAAGCCCAAAGCCTAAAACCCTATGCCCTAAGCCCTATGCCTTAAGCTCAAAGCCCTTAGCAAAAACCTTTAAGCCCTAGGCCCTAAGCTCTAAGCCTTAAGCATAAAGCCCAAAGCCCGAAGCCATGTTGTCAAAGCCGAAAGCCCTAAGTTCTAAGTTTTAAGCCCTAAGTCCTCAGCCTTAAGCCCTAAGGACTTATCTCTAAGCGCCAAGTACTAAGCACAAAGCCCTAGCCCTATGAGCTTGTCTCTAAGCTCCAAGCGCTAAGCCCAAAGCCCTTGCCAAAAGTTCCAAGCCCTATGCCTAATGCCCTTATCCATATGCCTTAACCCTTCAGCACTAGGCCTGAGTCCCAAGCTAAAAGCCCAAAGCCCTAAGGTTTTAGCCTTAAGTCTAACGTCTTAAGCCTTAAGGCCAAAGCCTGAAGCCCTAAGCACTAAGCCGTGAGCCCTAAGCACTAAGCCCAAAGTCCTAAGCCCTAAGCCATATGTCCGAAGCCTGAAGCGCTAAGTCTTATGCCTAACCCCAAAGCCAAAAGCCTTAAGCCATAAGTCCTAAGTTTTAAGCCCAAAGCACTACGCCATCTAAGTCCTAAGTCCTAAGCCCTAAGCTCTATGTCCTATGTCTTAAGCCCTAAGCAATAAGCCTAAAGCATTAGACACTGGAACTAGAGCCCTAAGCCTTAATCACAAAGCCCAAAGTCTTAGGCCGTAACCCCTATGCCCGTAGCGATAAGTTTAAAAGCATTAGACACTGAACCTGGAGCCCTAAGCCTTAATCACAAAGCCCAAAGTCTTAGGTCGTAACCCCTATGCCCTAACCATCAAGCCAAAGCTTAGCCCAAAACCCAAAGCCCTAGGCACTAAGCACTTATCCCAAATTCCAAAGCCTTAATCCTTAAGCCCTAGGCCCAAAACCCAAAGTCATAGGCACTAAGCCCTAAGCTCTAAATGTGGTCACCTCAACTCCAATAACAACCCCTTATGAATCCTTTTGAACCAAAGCCGTTATGGCTTTGGACTTAGAGCTTAGTGCTTATGTGACACGCTCCAAAATGCAGAGATGCCAGAAATAAGGGTGAAGATTGCAATCTGCCCGGAAGGACTGGGACTAAGGCAGAACAGGGGAGTGCAACGCATAGTTCTCCAAACGCATACAGGTTTAGGTTATAAAACTCAGCCAACTTAAACTTAAGAGCGTGGACTAAGTTTGACCCGAATTGCAGCTTACAAGCATGTGCGGAACATTAAAATAAACGGAGACACTTTCAGATGCACAAACAGACAAACAAGAAGAAACCAGTGCAGGGGTGATGGGGAAAATTCTACACAACTTCCAATGCAGGGAGTTTGGGATCGTAAAAATAAGCAGACAACAACTTCAATCAAAGGGGAAGACAATGCAAGCGGTTTCACAGAAAAAAGCACGGGTAGGCTAGGAGTTATGCTGGATAGAAAATTAATGGACAGAATTGCCCGATTTCAAAAACTCGGGTAGGAAGCAGTGGGAAAACACAAGCATAACTTTTAAAGGGAGGTGGCTATGGCTAAACGGAAAGAACCAATGTTTCAGGCTATGAAGGTGAGACTCACTGCTAGAAATTTGGGGCTTATGCTCACGGGAACAGAAAATGGCACGGAATGGACTGTTGGAGTTCAAAGTCCACTCGGGAAGGTTCAAAAACAGCAAAACAACACAACCAACACAAACAAATGAAAACGCAAATGGAAGGTAGGCTATGGGGGTTCCAAACTCGCCTTTTGATCCTAACAAGTGAGGAAGGGAGGTTGAAATAAGGTTTAATGACCCTAGCAAGATCACCAACACCAAGACAAGAGAAGGTTGAGGATATTACTCACCAAAA
>QAOC01024758.1:2379-23664 GCA_003255005.1 Begonia fuchsioides
TGATTGCACTTAAAACATCAATTAGTCATTGCTATACATTCTCATGAATGTTTCTTCTTGCACTTTGGACATTGGTTCACTTAGAAGATTCTTTCATCATCATTACTTTGTCTATGTTCTGAAAATTTTCCTTGATCTTTTTACTCTAATCTTAGTTGGTCAGCTTTGATTCTGTTAGGGTTGCTTTGTAGCATAATACTTCTTGGTACTCTCCCTTTTGCTTTTGCAATTTCATTTCACCTTCTTTAACTTCAAAAGCCTTTGATACTACCTTGATATAAAACATGTCATGTGTACCAGCTATTCTAACTCGTGGATATATTTCGGCCTTCAAACCTTGGGTAAACTAGTGAAACTTGTGCTCGTTGTTACAGACAAGATGATTTGCAAAATAAGATAAGGCCTTAAATTTCATAATATACTCTTGAAAAACTTCTTGTTTGACACAATTGAACAAATTCCACTAGTTTTTTCATTTTCAAAAAGCGGTTGAAATACTTTTCATAAAATATTTCCTTGAATTTGCTCCATTTCATTTTCTTGACATTGTCATTGACTTTCACAATGTCCCACCAATACCATGCCACCTTTGAAAACAAGAATGATGTACATATGTCCTTTTGTCCTTCCTCCACTTTTTCCTTTTCAATCATGTCTTCTAGTGTAAAAATCTATTCTTCAGCATAAATGGGATTCGACAACAACCATTATTATTTGGGAATGGTCAACAAAACCTCACAGTTAAGGTCATTGATTGCATAAACACGATTATTTTCTAGTTCTTCTTGTGCCATAAACCTTTCAAATTGTTGCTGCTGTTGGTCAACAATTTTGCACGATTGATCACATAATCCCTTGTGTATGTACCCTTCACCATTTTTCTATTAGTTCAATACCAGATAACACAATCATAAGCATCTATACTCATCCACATAATTACAAAAAAAATTACATTCATGAGGTTTTTCCTTATGAAGTAACCTAGGCTCTAAACCAACTATCGGCTTCATGGAATCTGCACACCACTCTTCATAAGCCTGTACAATTCTCCTATCCCAATATCTACGGTTGCCCTGACCCTCCTTTGCCTTTGTTCTGCACTATATCATCTGCTTGACCTCGTCCCTTCTTCTATTTGCCATCTGCACTTGTCTGCCAAAAGTCCTGAGAGTTACTCGCTAGTATCTTAATCTTCAAGACACCGCATGGACTGTATCTTCCGCTTCCCTTTTGCAAAGGCACTAAAACTATTTTTATCGTGGTATCGGCTGCCTTCTCTCTAAGCAGCACCAAATTCATCAGAAGAGTATGCTCGACGATGGAGAAGATAGGGATTCGATAGCTTGCATCGCTGTCAATGATGAGTTCATAATGAAAGAATGGAGTGAGCAACTCAATCTCAGACTCAGCCTTGTGATGATGATGTTGTCAGAAAGTTTGGGCAATTTTTTCAAGGCCATTGGCCAACACAGGGTCTGGTAAGGTCCAAGAATTTCTACTTTTATGCCGTTGATAGCTTGCTAGCTACAAATATAACTAGAAATGAAGAAGGTTGATGAATTAGACAGCAACACTGGGGATCTATGACTCTTGACAGCTGGCGACTGTTGTAATGCTGCTCATTTCTTTGTATCACTACGCAGTCTTGAAAATCTGACTTCTTTATGTCGAGGGAAGAAGCTAAGGTTCCTTTTAATAGTGTTTTAAGTAACGGGGTGTGATGGTCGAGGCTCTTGGCGCTCATTCATGATGTTTAGAAGGTTGTTTTTGAAGAAAACTTGCAGTTATTGGCACATCTTTTTAATATGAAGTTGAATGGAACTTTTCTTTAACTACACTTGGATCAATAGCTTATCTAATATAATTTAAATATTGATATATTTGATTATTAGTCACAAAATATCATTTCATAAATGCAATATTCAACACATTAAATGTATAAATATGTTAGGCAGTAGAAGTTTTCTAACTCGTTATTTCATGAACTAGTAGTTTGGTTATTCTTTAGTGGTACAAAAATAGCAATAAATGCAACTACTATAGTTAAGTTAGATCTATTTAAATGCAACAACATTCTTTAATGTCAAATGTTGATTGATGCAATAAACAATTAGAAATATTTTAATATATTATTAACACTTTAATTAAACTATAACATTTGATACGTCAACATGTATAATAAATATGTAAACTTAGCATTAGTAGTTATTACTCACATTTCCGCTTCTTCTTAATAACTGATTTTAGTAGTTATTAGACAAGCAAAGTCAACATTCAAACATAAAATAGACTAGATTTACTAAAATTGAATTTGATATATTTGCTGATAACTAAAAAAACATTATTTTTATTAAAAAACTAAGTGTACAGTAACCAGTTTGATTAAGTGCAAAAATTTAATTTTTTTGCTCAGTTAGGATTAAGTTTAGTAAATTGGGTTGGATTCAGATCGTTTGTGAATTTAATTGAGTTATTATGGATCGTAACTAAATTTGACTTTTATTTATTTACGGTTCTTTTCATTTTTTTTATGAATTTCATACGTCTATAATCAAGTATTATGGTTTCAAAAGGGGTAGAACTGAAACCTATATTGTTTATATTCAAAATTGAGCCAGAAAGCTGGAATGGGATTTCTTTATGTCCACCCATTATAAATTAGGCAGCTCTACTGTTAATAATTTGTTTATGATACATACTAATTACTAACGACGAGCCCTTTGCATTTTTTGTTGTAGTTGAATTTTCCTCAAATGTTTCGTTTGGTGCCTTTTCTGAAATTGTTTAATTTCATTTCATTTTTTTTTTGGAATGAAAATTAATTACTTATAAAATAAATAAAACATCGGATATTACATTTTACTTTTATTCAGATAACAGAAACATCAGATATTACATTTTACTTTTATTCAGATAACAGAAACTAGCATAAAGGCCATGCCCAAATCTCCTAACTATTTCTCTCGTGCTTTTAAAGAAGCACTAGTGATGTTTGCCATGCATTTGTTTGATACTATTAAAGCTTTAAATTCTTTGTCAGCATGTTTTAGAGTTTATTGACATAAATTCTGTTCTCTTGAGTGTTCATCATACATATTAAGTACAGGCATAGAAACAACCATTGTGTCCAATTTATTTTATGGGCATGACTTAATAATAACTCATTAGGATTATTAAAAAAAGATGGTAAAAGAAAGAAATCCTAGAGTTTTCTTAATGTGCCACGTTTTACACAAATTTAAGTACCAATCGAAGAAAGCTCAAGGAAAATATCTCAAGGAGCCAAGTTCGGATAACTAACTTGTTTGCTCGTTTTGTAGGTAAACACTTTGAGAACATTGAAGAGAAAAAAAGCCTACTTGGAGGACAAAGAATTGTCATATCATTTCATAACTAAGATAATTTGTAACACCCTTACTTTTTGTGTATGGTACAATGATCTTGTGATTTAGTTTTGATGGTATGGTAAATTAGAAGTTGTGATCGATGAAGGGAAAAAATTGTTACGTGTATGAAGTGTTTGAAGGAAAGTTAGAATAAATAAAACTCTCAATCATAAGATTAGCCTAAGTTAATTAGTGATTATTAGAATGGACACCTCCTACTTGAATGGACACCTCATGCTTTCCTCCACCTCAACCTTAATTTTCTGTGTAAAATAATATAAATCAAAATTTTATTATTAAAGTTAAATAAATATCATTGGTGAATTTGGAGAGCAGCTTAAGTGGTGTGGAATGAGGAGAAAACACCTCATGCTTTCTCCACCTCTTCCTTAGCTTTTATGAAGAGGGTTTCCAATCAGATGGGGAAAACCACGAAATTCATCTCCTTCTCTCAAGTTCTCTCTAGTTTTGTTCGATAAAAGTGAAGATTTAAGGATAGTTGAAGTGTGTGAGGGTATTTAGTGCATAAAAGTGAGATTTAGTGCACTATTGAAGCAAGAAAAGAGGAAAACATGGAAGCCACGAATTTGGAAACTTTGGTGCAAGTTTTCTTTCCTCTAAGGTATCAATTCTTACCCTATATTGATATCTAAGTGCTTGGGTTGGTTTAGAATGGTTGCTAGTGCATGAATTTTAAAGTTGTATCAAGATTTCCCAATTTTGGAAAAATCTGCACAGTTTTAGAATTTGAAATGTTACAAGGTTTTCTAGTGGTAATTTGATTTTACTATCTTCAGATGACTTACATTAGACATCTTCACAAAATTTATGACACTTGAATCATCGTAATTGGACTTTTGTTTCTCAAGTTATAGTTGTTGGAAGTTACTAGAAAACAGGGTATATCCGTGATTGCTCACTAAATTTTCTTTTATGTATTAAGGTTACCAAGTGATAAGTGTTGAAGATTAAGGAGTGATCAACTTAAAGCTAAGGATTTCAACTAATTCACTCTGAATGTCTTTGGCCCAATTGGGACTACAATACAAAGAGTAGACTTTATGGATTATGATTTGAATTGATTAGGTGCTAGATTAAGTATGGATAGTATTCTGTTGGGGTGTATTGCACAATACACCGACCGAAACTCTTGGGATTGTTTGTGTGCTTGTTTACAATTGTTTGATGATTGATATGTTAAGTTAAATTTAAAATTATCATTATAGGTTATATGAATGTTGTATGTCATGCATATGTACAATTGATCATGCATCATGTTTTATGAAAAGAACGAAAATGTTTTACATGCATGGTTTTCATGATAATTCAACAAGATATTGTGGAGGGAGTAGAGTAAGGTTGTCTCGAGGGAGGCCAAATGGTGCCAATCCTCTATTCCGTAATCTTCAATATTTGATATATAAAGCATGTAAGTATCAAGCTATGGGTGGGATGGAATGAGCTGTCTTACGGATCGGGCCATATGGTTCTCATGATTTGTCCTAAATGGACCAAATAGTGTTCATTGGGCTGCCCGTGAAGAAGACAAAATGGTGCTTTTCCCTCCCTGTACGTTGTGACGCCCACACCAAAGAAAAGTATCAAGAAATCAAATGAAACGAAAATGGAACATGTTTTAAGAAATGCATATTCATGTAGGCATTAAGGAATCATGTATGGTTATTTACTGAGCCTTAAGCTCAATAGTTTAAGCTTTGTATTGTAGGTGATGAGATTAGTGGTGAGGAGGTTTTTCCTTATCATTGATACAACGTGGTGGAGGAGGTATAGCCGGCGCTGATGCTTGGATCGTTAAGTGATGACCCGTGGGAGATGTATTTTGATGTTTAGTGTTTTCGAAAAATGTTTTGAAATATGTAATGTTTAAAAGAGATTGACAATACATATTGACCAAAGTTTGTAGATTAACCTTATGTAATACTCAAAAAATAAAATTGCTTACTTTTAAGATAAATTAAGATATTTAATTAAATGTAAAAGATGAAAACGCTAGGGTTATGAAAATTAGCATAAAAATGATAGTAAGTAAAATTACACTTATGCTTAAAGGATATGTCATCTTCACTAGATTTCCTCCTTAATGAATTATATTATTTGCATAAACCTTAGTCCAATAATATTATTAGATACAAATATGATTTTGTAATTTAAAGTAGAGAAGCAATAAGAAAGTGTCACGTGTCCCTATTTGATTAGTGACTAATTGTGATTAAAGCATAATTAGTGAGTGATTAAGGGGTAATTAAGGTTTACTAATCATGATTATTTAAGTTAATCTTAAGGATTAGCTTAGTACTAATCTAGATTAATTAATTAAAGTATGTATGATTAAATGATGATAATTGAAGTATTTTAGCAATTAAAGAGACATATAAGGGCAAAATGGTAAATCCAAAAGGATAAGTTGGACTAAAAGGTAAATTCATCATAAACTCTATCTAAAAATGGATGGATATGACAGAGTATCAGCGATTTTCGTGGCTGTAGAGCGAGAAAAGGAGAAAAGGAGCAAAAAAAAGGGAGAAAGGGTTTTGGAGAGAAAGAGTGAAAATTGAAGGGGAATGAGTAGAAATTAGCTTCCAAACATTTGAGGAAAAATGTTCTTCTCATCAATAGAAATCTATTGAGATAAGAATAATGAGGTAATATTTATGTTATGCGTGGATTGGATTAATTGTGATTAAGGATAGGATGGTTAAAGAATAATTATGTTTTTTTAGGGGATTTATTGATGGTATGATCATTAGCTATATTGAGTGCACAAAATTTGGACGTTATGGTGTATGGTTCTGTAAAAATGATATAAAATCATGATATAATGGCTTAGGTGTTGATATATATGAAAGATAAAATGAATTAATTCATATTTGTCCATGTTATGCAAAAGTGGTTAAAAAATCTGTCCAGTTTTGGGTTTTGTATTCAAAACTTAAGTAAGACTAATTCACTGTCTAAGGCCTTTTCCCAAGTTAAAACAGACACCTTGGGTGAGATTTGAGCTTAGGAATTAAGACATTTGGAGTTGTATATAAAACTTAAGTAAGACATTTGGAGGGTGAGATTTGAGCTTAAGAATAAGTTATGATACTTTGAAGTTGCTGCAAAACAGTGAATAATATTTCAGTTTTCAATTAATAGTTGTTTTATTTATAGGTTATGAAGTGATTAAAAGGCATTGATTATGTGTTTCCTAATTGCTAAATACCTACGGTAAGTAATGCTATGTTTTTGTTTTGCCTCTTTGGGCCTACACCATGAAGTGTTAGGTTATGCTTGTGATTGTATTTGGCTCAAAGATATATTTTGAAGTGTTAATTTGGATTGATTTATGAATGTCATGTTTTTGGATAGCAAGTTGCAATTATGTTACTATCACAAAGATTTTGTTTATGTCAAAGCGGAATAAGTATATGCTCCTAGCAATTGTTAAGTAGTTAAGCTAATGTAACTTGCGAAATGTTATTGGAATTGATATTTACTATGATGTGCTTAATTGTTATGTTTATGCTACACATGTTAATGATGTGCTTGGTACATCCATATTATGCATGTTCATGGGCATCTCATGCATCATTTTCTTAAGAAAGTTATGAACTATTTACATGCATGAGATTTCATATGAAACAGAATATGAAAATGTTTCATTCGGGTTGAGCTCGAATAACCAACGAAAGACAAAGATAAAAGAAAGAAAGAAAGAGAAAGTTATGTAAATGTCATTGGGAAGGGGTTTGAGTTGGCTGTCCCCTTAGGTGGACTCAAGTTTGTGGTCTCTCGTTCCTTGCCAGGAAGCCCTAATGATAAGGATGCATGGAAATTAAAGTAAAGAAATACCCCAAATGAAAAGAAAAGAAAATGTTTTACAAATTCATTGTTAGCTTTAAAAGTATGTTTAAAGTAATCAATTGTTTTTTATGATAACTATGCAAGATGAGTGTGAAAGATAAAATAAACTCTTTACAATGCTTATATTAGACTTATCTATTCATGAGAAATACCCTCTTTGAAGGGTACAATTAAAGTCTAACAGTTTGTTTAAGTGCTGCAGAAATTTTAAAGATATATATAGTTTGTGTCGACCAATAAACCCTTTTTCTAAACAGAAGCTGAGTCTGTCATAGTTTGTGTCAACCCATAGAGTTTGTGTCGACCTATAAGAAAATCCAGAAACTTAGCTTTACATAGTTTGTGTCGACCCTTACAACATTTATGTCGACCCCTGTTCAAAACAGAGGCGAGCCATTCCACTTGTGTCGACCCACCTACTTATTTTGGGTCGACCCAAAAAGGCAGTACAACGTGCTAATGTGTCGACCCATTTAAACTGTCAGTGTCAACCCCAGATGTAACACTGTGTCGATCCAACTCAAATCCGTGTGTCGACCCTTCCTGCATTCTACATGTGGACTCTAAAGCTAGAGCCAACTCATTTTTGGGTCGACCCCAAATTTCTTATGTCGACCCTAGCGTTGTCCAGAGACGAATCCTTTAGAATTTGTGTCGACCCCAACCAACATTTGTGTCTACCCCAGCTTTTCTAAGAGAAGGATTCTTCAAGGTTGTGTCGACCGAACAAACATTGTGTCGACCCCAACACATTCCCGAGAAGATTTTGTGTCGACCCCAATAACATTTGTATCGACCCAATTCGGTAGATCAGCACAAACGGGCTGAAAACTCACAATGGCTATATTTTCATGTGTCTACCGGCTAGTGCTTTGTGTCGACCCCAACGGGATTTGTGTTTACCCAACTGGACAATTTTGCAGCAATCTATAAATAGATGAAGCAATCACTTTTTGACCAACAATTTTCACGAGAAAAATTACGCTGAAGTGCTGCCAATTTTATTTCTCAAACTTTTACTCTCTCAATTCCTAGTACCAAAACTTGTATATCATTCTTGAGATTGAATGAGTCGGTTTATAAAAAACCGTACAATTTGTAACTCGTTCTTTGAACGCTCATTGTAAAATGGGTGACGCTCCATCAAGAAAAGAGTCAAAAGGTTTGGTTGACACCCGTAAGTCAATCGGAGTAAAGCTCAAGGTTTGAACGAGAAAGATCTTCAAGGAGGTACCTTGAAGCGCGGATGTAGGCAAGGTTGACCGAACCGCGTTACCAATCTGGTGTCACTCTCTCTCTCTAAACTCTTATTTACTTGTTTAAGTATTCCGCACTAGAGTTTAGAAATAACTAAACAATTCGCACGAACTTGACTTTGTAAACAAAAAAGTTTAGTTAACCTAATTCACCNTACAATGCTTGATTAAGAAATTTTATATGGTTAATGGGTGTTCTTATGGAATGGATTTAACTATTATTAAGTCTTCCGCTGTAGTTTTTATAAAATGTGTTAAAATAGTATTTTCTTATGCATAAAAAACAAGTACGAAAATGGGATGTGACATAATTGACCCAACAAAAGTCTCAAATTGTTGAGCACGTTGCAGGCAAAAAAAAACCGCCCATGATAAACCTTATATACGTTTTGGCCAAGTAATTTTGAAGACAATATCATGAGGTGAAGAGTTTCTTTCAGAGTCTCCAACAACCCACTTTTTGCAATAATTTTCCAACGTGTGATAAGACTTCTAGTTTTCATCAGCTTCACCTCATCCAATGAGATCTCAGAAAAATCTCTGTAAGCCCACCATCTTTGCACTCATTAAGTAAAAGACTTTAACCTTTTTATCACCTATAGCTCCTTTAATCATGTGTGGTCATGCAGCCTGCAAGCATTCAGTGAAAAAAAAACTATTTGGGAGCATTCAAATTACTTTTTCATATGAATACTATTGTCCCAGCAGACTTTTTGTTAACTTGTTTTAGCTAGCTCTTAGCAAAAATGTGAAGCATGTAATTTATAGCCTATATATGCCCTATTTACCACATTTTGTAGATGTTGTTAAACCCATAATATCCAGAGCATTTGCATGCTTTAGTTTGTTGAGGAATCCATCAAACACCCTTTCATTTCATTTGGTGGGTGAGAGACTTTATCATCTTGTTGCTAGTTGTCAAATTAGTGACTTGCTACAATATTCCCACTTTGTGCAAGAGGAATTCAAAAGTAAGATTGTAGATTTATTTTTTTTATGTCATTTCTCAACCATTCATGTTATGTTGTCAGGTAACATGGCACATCAGTTGGTATCAGAGTCATTCCCTTTTTTGTAAACGTCAATATGTTCCTAATATCCTACTCTAAGTGTTAGCATGATGACAAGGACTACCGCCAATAACAACACATCCTAGTGAAACAAATAAACAAGCACAAGCAACCACTAGTCAAGGAGGTGAGCCAAATCTACAAGGTTAGATTGATGATTTTTCTACCGTCCTTGAGCGACTGATGAGGGAGATAGGGGATTAGATTCCTAGAGCAATAAGTGTGGTTCTAATGAAGAATCCAAGAACATTGAGGTTAGTGTACCTCCATAACTATTCAGACAAAGCCAAAATATAGCTAATATCTTTAGAATTATCTTGGTATGGACATTTGTGGTGGGAGAATGTTAAGAGCCAATGACTTGGCGATTGATGAAGCTATTGAAGAGAAAGCAGTTTGTGCCTGGTTACGCCATTGAATTATCAAATGCCCCGAGCACATTTATGAGATTGATAAACCATGTTTTGAGAGAACTTTTTGGAAAGTTCATAATGGTGAGATTGATAAACCATGTTTTGAGAGAACTTTTTGGAAAGTTCATAGTGATGTACTTTGATGATATCTTGATATACAGTAGAGAATTTATTGCAAACACTAAAGGAAGTAAAGCTATATGGAAACTTGAAGAATTGTACTTTTGGCAAAGATAAAGTTTGTTTCCATGGAATCATTATCTCTTAGGATTGTATTCAGGGTGACAAATCCAACATAGAAGCCATCCTACAATGGCCCGTGCCAACGAATATTTCAGAGGTAATGAGCTTCTGTAGTCTAGCCTCATTCTATAGGCCTTTCATTAAAAAATTTATTTCTACAATGGCTCCCCCTACATATTGCACTAAAAGGGTAAGGAATTTCTTTGGACACAAGCTTGTCAAGTGAGCTTTGAGATGATTACAGAGAAGTTGAGCAATGCATAAATTTTAATGCTTTCAGACTTCAACAAAGTTTTGAGATTGACTGTGATGCATCCAGACTAGGTATTGGAGCTCTTCTCATGTAAGAGGGCAAACCATTGGCCTATTTTAGAGAAATACTCAAGGGAGAAGTTTTCAACTACTTAACTTCTGATAATGAACTTTATGTAGCGTTAAAAGCCTTAGAAGTGTGGCAGTATTATTTTCTCCCAAAAGTATTTGTAATTTCATACCGATCACTTGGCTCTCAAGCCAATAAGAGCCAGCACAATCTTAATCGAAGACATGCTAAATGTGTAGAATTCTTGGAAAGATTTCCTTATAAAATCAAGTCAAAAAAGGGAGAGATGAATTTAGTAGCCGATGCACTCTCAAGAAGGTATTCATTACTAACACAATTAAGCACTAATTTTTTTTTTATTCGATAAAAGGAGTTTATGAAAAATGTAAGCAAGGGGTTCATACTTGTTATTATGTGACCGAAGGGTTTCTTTTCAAAGGAAGTAGGTTTTGCATACCTAGCGTTGGACTAAAGGAGCTGTTGATTAGAAAAGCACATAGTGGCAAAATCGCTGGCCACTTTGGGGAGAAGATAACCCTTGAAGCTTTGAAGGAACATTTTTACTGGCCAAATCTCCTAAAAGATGTGCACTGAGTGTTAGAGAGGTGCATTCTGTGCAAAAATGCTAGGAGCAAGATTGTGCCTCAAGGGCTTTACTTACCTTTGCTTATTTCTAATCTGCCTTGGGAAGAAGTGAGCATGAATTTCATGCTAAGTTTACCCCGTACAATTCGATTAAAGTATGCAATTATGGTTGTTGTGAATAGATTCTCAAAAATTGCTCAATTTATAGCGTGTGCTAAAGCTGATGAGGCCAATCGTGTATCCCAATTATTCTTCAAAGAAGTGGTTCTGCTTGGATGGCATTCCAAAGATAATTGTTTCAGATAGTGATATCAAATTTCTTAGCACCTTTTTGAAGTCATTAAGGAAGAAGCTCATAACAAAATTATTGTTGGCACCTCATTCCAACCATAAATCAATGGCTAAATCAAGCTTGGTGAATAGAACCTTGGGAAGACTCGTAAGAGGGATTGTTAGCAAGAAGCTCATAGATTGGGATGTTAAACTTCCATTTGTAGAATTTTCTTATAAGTAGAGTTTTCCCAGTCATTTTTTAAGACAATAGCATGAGGTGAAGAGATTCTTTTGGAGACTCCAGCAACCAAATTTTTTCAGTAATTTTCCACAAAGTAATGCCACTTCTACTTTTTATCACCTTCACCTCATCCAATGAGATCTCAACAAAAATCCCTACAAGCCCACCATGCCTTTCTAATAATTTTTTGCGGCCACCAAGTAGTAAGACTTCAACTTTTTGTCACATTCTCCTAATCCAATGAGATCTCAACAAAATCTTTGTAGCCCACCATCTTTGTAGTTGTTTTTGAAAGATTTTCACTCTTCTAATCACCTCCACCTCCTTCAATCACGTGTGGACATGCAGCCTACAAGCATTTAATGGAAAGAAACTATTCGGAGCATTCACATTACTTTTTTATCTGAATACTACTTTTCTAGCATACTTTTTGTTAACCTATTTTTGCTAACCCTAAGCAAAAACGTTATGCCTGTAATGATGTGGATCAAGTTGTTATACAAGACCAATTGAAAGGGATTGGAGGCCCAACGACAAGGTCAAGAACCAAGAAAGTGCATGAAGCAAAAATGGTTTAGTGGTGGAAATCGAAATGAAAGAATCTATTCAACATCAAAACAAATGTTGATTGTGTTCAGTGTTGAAAAAAATATTGATATCATGCAAGGTGGTCAAGGATACAAGCACAAAGCCCAAACCAACGACAAGATTTTGAAGCGGCAAAGGAAATAAATTTTACTTGGTTAATAAGTAAATCAAATTTTACTTGACCATCAAGTAAATCTTTTGGCAGATTCAAAAATCATTGTAGATTTAAAAATCTTTCCAAAGATATTCTAGTTTTCTAATGTCTTTCTAATTACTAATTTACTTAGAAATTATGTAGCTTATTTAAATGCATCAAAGTTAATGTGAATGACACAACTTTTATGATTAATTCAGCTTCAGTGTTTGGAGAGAATTTTTTCTTTGGTTTTTTGCGAAGAACTCGATCTTCATCAAGTTAATTATTGATAGATCAACTTTGATAGATTTGGTTCTTACTGACAAATTTTGTCTTGGTCAAGCTCCTGATATGATAACTTAGGTTGCGTCGGCAAGGTTCAATTGGGATCAAGTTCATCGTAGTTGATTCAAAGGTGATCCAGGTATCTTTTTTTCGCATTGTTGAATGGTTTCGAGTTAAGTATACATGTGGTTCTCTTTATTTGGTATCAGAGCTGTGTCTCTTTTATTCAAGTTTCTATTTTTATTTAAGCTTTCTTATTCTTTCTTATTTTCTATCTTTCTATCTTTCTATAAAAAAAAGTAAAAAATTTAATAAAAAAATGTGAAAAAAATATTGAGCAAAAAAAGAGAAAAGCACAAGCAAAAAATAGTGAAAAAAAGAAATGATTTTGGGTTATTGTCTTTGATGCTACTATTATAAAAAAATCTCATTACTTCAAATTGTACTTACTAATTTTGGTGACTTCAAACTTATTTGTTGACTTTCTTGCTCTTACATCATTAGAGCAATACTTCATTATACATAAATTTATTCGGATCCCATTATTTCTTTCAAGATAGTTTGACATTGACGATCTTGAAAGTTTAAACTTTTTGCTTAAAAGTTTGACCTTAATTGTTTTTACTTGCTGAATATAAAAGCCATTAATTTAGAGAAATACAACTGTGAATGACATTGATACAGTGTAAAAACGTGAGAGAGTGAGTGAGTTACGTTTATTTTCTTACTTATTCACTAAGAGTTTCTTTTATTTGTTATATTGAGAAATGAGTATGAATGAATGTAAAATTAATGTTAAGTTTTAGAATAAGAGCAACAATTATAAAAAGGAGAGGTATCATAGAAAAAACGAAGAAGATGGCAACTTAAGCATTATCAAGATGTCGATTCCTTCTTTTCATGGTAAAAGTGATCATGAATCATATTTAGAATGGGTAACAAATTGTTTATCATATTTATGATTGTCACAACTATATCGAGAAAAAGAAAATCAAGTTAGCCTCAATGGAATTCATGGACTATGCAAGTACATGGTGGGATCAACTAGTGCAAATTTACAAAAGGCACGACGAAAGACCCGTTTCCACGTGCGAAGAAATGAAAACATTTATGCGTAAGAGATTTGTTCATAGTTATTATCATCGAGATGTTTGTAGGAAATAGCAAGAACTAAAACATTGCTCAAAAAGTGTGGAAGATTATTATAAAGAGATGGAATCAATTATGATGAAAGCCAACATAAAGGAAGATGAGGAAGCAATTGTGGCACATTTTATTGGAGGATTGAATAGAGAAATTTATTACATAGGGGATATGAAGCACTATGTGGACATAGAAGAATAAATACACAAGTCTATCAAGGTCGAACAACAGTTGATATTTGAAATCAACTTAGAGGCACGAGAAACAAACTATAAAGCCTGAGGAAGATTTCATGGGAAAGATAACAACTACCTCCAATAATGCTTCTATAAAATGTACGGCTAAAAGTATTCCAACAACTAGAGCTTGAGAAGTTAAACCCTTTCGTTGTCAAGAATTTGCCACTTTGCTTCAAATTTTCTAAATAAAAACCAATGGGGATGTTAGAAGTGAGAACTCAAGGGATGGCGAGATGCCCCTATTAGAAAATTGTAGTAATGTGGATGTAGAGGAACCCGCAACAGGTGAACACTTAGTCACTAGACGTGTGCTCAACGTTCAAGCCAAGGATGATGGAGATAAAATATGAAGAGAGAACTTATTTCATACTACATGCCACGTGAATAACAAGGTATGTAGTTTGATATTTGGTATTGGGAGTTGCACTAATGTTTCTAGTACATTGTTAGTGTATAAGTTGGGATAGGAAACAAAAAAGCATCAAAATTCGGGCAAGCTACAGTTGTTGAGCGATTGTTATGAAATCAAAGTTATTAAATGAGTGAAAATTTCTTTGTCTATTGGAAAATATAATGATGTGGTTCTTTGTGATTTGGTTCCTATGCAAGCAACACATATTTTATTAGGTAAGCCATGGCAAGTTGATAAAAAAGTCAAGCATAGTGAGTTCAAGAATGAGTATAGCTTTGTTAACGATGGTCAGATAATCATTCTCAAGCCACTTAAACTGTGGGTAGCTAGTGAAGATCAAGAGAAAATTATAAAAGATTTCAAAATGAGAGAAAAAGCCAATATGTGAGCAAGAGAGTGAAAAAAAAGGATGAGAGAAAAATAGAGCGTGAGAGAAAAGAAGAAGATAGTGGGAAAAAGGCAAAGAGAGAAAACAAGAGCAAGAGAGAAAACAAGAGGAGAGTGGGAAAATGAGTTGAATAACGAGAAAAAGTGAGGTAAAAAGTGTGATGTCAGTAAGGAAACATGTACTTGTACTCTTGTACTAGGATATTTAACTTTTTACCGACGAGCTAACTCCTTTGCTTCCAAGTGTTGTTTCTACTGTTTTAAAAAAAATTGATGATGTATTCCCCAAAGAAGTTCCAAGTGGGTTACCTTCTTTAAAATGAATCGAGCACCAAATTGATTTTATGCATGGGGTTTTAATACCGAATAGATCGGCCTACCGAGCTAATCCTGAAGAAACAAAAGAAATCAAAAAACAAGTAGACGAGCTAGTAGAGCTAGATTTTGTGAGAGACAATCTTAGTCCATGCTCGGTTCTTGTGATTTTATTTCTAAAGAAAGATATGAATTGTCAAAGGTGTGTGGATTATCGAGCTATTAACATGATCACGATAAAGTATCGACATCCTATTCCAAGGTTAGATGACATGCTTGATAAATTACATGGTTCATGTTTATTTTAAAAATTAAACTTATAGAATCGATATTACCAAATACTGATGAAAGAAGTGGATGAATGGAACACCAATTTTAAAACTAAGTATGAAGAAGCTTTCACCCTTCTAAAAGATAAACTTACTATTCCACCATTAATTTTCTTACCTAATTTTGATCATGTATTTTAAATTGAATGTGATGAGTCGGGAAAATGTATTGGTAGTATTTTGACACGAAATTAAAAAGGAAGAATATGTTAATTCATTTGTTCTCAGATCAAAGACAAATGAACCGGTTTTGGTGAAGGTTAGCCGATTTTATGGAGGTCGGAATGTGCTTGGGGAGAAGGAATTTATGGCTGATTTTTGGCAAGTTTTATGGAGGATAATGATCACGAAATGGAGTGAAGATCTAAATGGAACTTGCTACTAACATTTCTTCCTTGCAAGGATGATGAAATAAGAGCTAAATGAGCTTAAACTAAGAACAAAGTTTGTAAGTGAATAATACTGCATTGGCCATGCAATGCTAGAAACCGGGTGAGCCAAATCTATCTTCTCGGGTGCACTATGTTCTCGGGTACACTTCACTTCTTCTCCTTGAACCATCCATGAAATAAGATACTTGGGTTGCTCTTGATCATTAGAAGAGGGCTCCATAAATGATATTCCATTTGATATGATCTCTGCACAATGAATAACAAATTAGGAATAATTTGAAAATCTTGGCATATTTGAAAATCCTTCCAAAGATATTTTAGTTTTCTAATAGCTTTCTAATTCTTAATTTACTTTGAAATTATGTAGCCTATTTAAAGGCATCAAAGTTATTGTGAAAGATAACTTTTATTAGTAATTAACCTTAAGTGTTTTGAGAGAATTTTCTCTTTCGTTCTTTGCAAAGAACTCAATCTTAATCAAGTTAATTCTTGATAGTGTTTGGAGAGAATTTTCTTTTTGGTTCTTTGCAAAGAACTCAATGTTCATCAAGTTAATTCTTGATAGATCAACTTTGATAGCTTTGGTTCTTACAGACAAGTTTTGTTTGGGTAAAACTCCTTATTTGATAACTTAGGTTCCGTCAGTAAGGTTTGATTTGGGTGAAGTTCATCGTACTTGATTTATCTCTTGCTAGTTGTAAAATTAGAGACTTGCCGCAATCTTCCCTACTTTGTGCAAAAGGGATTCAATAGTAAGATTTTTTTGCTTTTTAGTAATTTCTCAAACCAACTTTGTTGTGTTTTCCAGTAATGTGGCACGTCATTTTGATCAAAATTTGTTAGGGAGAGTTCCCTGAAAGTGATTTCAAGAGACAAAAGCCTTGAATAGAAAACTAAGAGAGTGGAAGAAAAGATAAAAATAATGATGAAGACAATCCTTCCAACACGACGACATTCTCACATTCACACTTTGGTGGTTATCTTTTTCTGCTAAACTATTCAAGTTTAATCAAGATTTATTACGTAGATTTTTTCTGTTTATCTATTGTTGTGGTGATGATATTTTTCCTTATCCAAGATTATTTTCCTTTAAGTGGAGGTAAACCATGAGGCATCTCTTTCGGAAAAATATCATCAAACTCATTAAGAAGTGTCAGCGCCTCTTCAGATATATCCTTATCTTCCACCATTTGATCATTGAACATAGTAAGCACAAATGGACCACCTGCCTTCAAAGAAGTTTTAAGTTGTCTCTTTGATAGAAATAATGTCACCTTAGTCTTTAAGGACCTCATAGCTTCGTTGTCTTTCAGAATTTTCTCGAGTTGATGTGGTGCTAATTTTACCAAACGGTCATGCTCCATAAAATAATAGTAGTTAGTGAAACCATCATGCATGGCCTTCTTGTCAAATTTCCAGGGCCACCCTAATAAAAGATGGCTAGAAATCATAGGCACAATATGACACAACACCGAGTCTTTATACCCACCAATGGAAAAATCAAGGGTTGCTTGAGTGGTTACCTTCAAATCGCTTTTATCATTCAAAAAATTCAGGCGATAAGGCGTAGGATGCACGGTAGTTAGGAATCCCAAGTTTCTCCACTAAATTGGTAGAAGCGACGTTGGTGCAACTTCCTCCATCAATTATAAGGGAGCAAACTTTGCCCTTGATCAAGCAACGAGAATAGAAAATGTTTTCTCTTTGTTGATTCGTACCTTCAAAATGAGAGGAAAAGGCCTTGCGAATTATCATTAGCGAAGGCCCTTTAAGGGCATGACAAACCTCTTCCTGAATGACGTCGTCCTTGATTTGTTGATCTGGATCTTCATCATCGCTAATGATTTCTCCTGATTCCTCTTGTACAAGCATAACTCTCTTGTTAGGACATTGATTAGAAATATGCCCCAACCCTAAACACTTAAAACATTTTACCTCCCGTGACGTTGGTTTAGGATCGAGATTGATGTTCTTTTCACCTGTTGCTTTGTTCGGCAACCTTTTGAAAGGTAAGCTCCTATTTTCTATCTTCTGTGATGGCTTAGTAGTTTGAATGGTTTTTTGTGTAAATAGAGAGTTAACTCCTTTGCTTTTCCTCTTAATTTGGTGCTCCACTTTACATGCTAACTTTATGACGTCATCCATAGACTCATATGTGTACAACTTCACTGTATCTTTGATCTCTTGATGTAGGCCTCAAATAAACCGTGCCATCATTTGTTCCTCTTGTTCTTCAAGTCCAAAACGAATGTGAAGCGAAGCAAATTTGGTTACATAATCTTCCACGAATAGTTGATTTTATCACAAACCTTGCAAGAGCAGAAAAATCTCTTGTTTATAGTGCTTCGGTACAAATAGCTTTTCCATAATATCGCGTAGTTCTTGCCAACTAAGCGCATCGCCTAAGAATGCTAAGTTGTCACGTCTTCTTTGTACTCTTAGACTTTTTCACCAAAGGCTTGCATACCCTTCGAATTCCATTATAATAAGTTCGATCTTAGCATGGTCGGAGTATTCATAGCAGTCAAAAATTTGTTCCACTTTATCCAGCCAATCTAAAAAGAAATCACCTTTGCATACACATGGAAAGAAGGCATCTTCACCTTGACATTCAGTAATTCATTGTTATAGTTGTGCCTAGGTTGGCCAAACTCATGGGAACTACCCTCTGAGTCATAATCTCAATCAGTTTTGAGGGAATGATTACCATGATGTCCACCTCGGCCCTTTAGACCCCCACAGCCTATCCTCGGTGGTTCTGGAGTATTTCTTCTTAACGATGAAGTTACTGTTGCTTTAGCATTAGCAAGACAATACTCCAAGAGAAGTTGATGAATTGTGTTGATATTTATATTCAATTTATCTACGCTTGGAAAGAAGGTTCACTATCTTGAGGGATCGGCGGTAATGGAACTTGTGCATTTGTCATTGGTACACTTGCTTCCTTGTTTTTATTTGTGGCTGCACTTCTCGTCATCATTGTAACTATAATACAAGGATACAACAGGGCTTTGATACCAAAATGACATGCCTTGACTTTGTGAAAGCCAAAGAATGTGTGCGGAAAAATTGAAATATCACTCAGTCTTGTTAACTAAATGATTTGTGTTACTTGGGGCACAAAATTAAGGATCGAAATGATGAATAAAATGAAGATGAAAATAAACATACGAAATCAAATAACAACTCTTGGATATGACTCACCAAGATTTGTTGCAGGAACACAAATAATGAATACCCTCGGACATGACTCACCGGTCAAAATAAACAATCAATTGTTGATGCACTGACTGATTGAATAATATGTGAAAATCACACTCAACAACAATCACTCAATGTTTATTACAGATTACAATGCCTTCTATATAAAGACTCCTAAAGGCATTAAACTATGACTCTAAAGAAAAGATACAACCTTTGAAGAGAGGCAACTATTGAAAGTTACAATTATGTAAATAGATATAAAAGAAAGATACAACCTTTGAAGAGAGACAACTCTTCAAAGTTGCAGCTCTGTAAATAGATATAAAAGAAAGACACAATTTTGAAGAGAGACAACTCGTCAAAGATATAACTCTTACAGGGTTACAATGTTTCAAAAGTCACCAAATTGATATCTTTTGGAAGCATTGCAATCTTATAATGACTCCAACAAATGAAACATTACATAATATTAATATAACATGCTTATTAAAGACACATCTTTATTATTCAACTTCTCTTGTTGCTTCTTCAAGAGTTGCTTATTCAAGTAACTTCTTTAACTTAGTCCCAATGTAGTACATGCTTAGGAAGCTCCATGTCCATAATTGAAGGTTTGTTTATATATTATGCTCCATATACTTTGCTGCAAAATGAACAAGTTTATTAGCTAAAGTCTTGGCTCTTGATCGTGTAATCGCACCTTCAGGCACATCACATGGGAAGCTTCTTCAATTGTAAGTGTTGATTCTTTTACTATTGATGTTATTTGATTGCTTTTTTAAATAAAAATTTTAGTAAGAGAAATTAGATACAATAGTTAAATGTTTATTGGTAGATATTAATTTACCTTGATATTTTGGACAGCTATCAGGGTAGAGTTGTTTAACGATTTAATGTTTAGAATCTACTTGCGATCAAATTTTGAGGACAAAATTTAATTAAGGAGGGGAGAATGTAATACCCAAAAAGAAAATTTCTACCTTTAAGATAAATTAAGATAATTAATTAAATTTAAAAGATGAAAAGGCTAGGGTTAGATAATTAGCATAAACATTATAGTGAGTGAAATTACACTTGATGCTTTAAATACATGTTACATCCACCTTACATTTCTTCCTTAATCAATGATATAATTTGAATAAACATTAATCAAAGAATATTATTTATATTTGATTTTATATGTTAAAGTAGTGAAGCAATAAGAAAGTGTCATGTTTCACTATTAGATTAGTGACTAACTGTGATTAAGGTGTAATTTGTGAGTTATCAAGGGGTAGCTAGGTTTACTAATCATGTTTAATTAAGTTAATCTTAAGGATTAGCTTAGTACTAATCTAGATTAATTAAGTTAATCTTAAAGGTTAGCTTAGTACTAATCTAGATTAATTAATTAAAGTATGTATGATTAAATGATAATAATTGAAATGTTTAAGCAATTAAAGAGACATATAAGGGAAAAATGGTAAATCTAATACGATAAATTTGACTAAAAGGTAAATTCATCCTAAAATCTATCTGAAAAATATGACAAATGGCTGAGGATCTGCCATTTTTGTGTCTGTAGAGAGAGGAAGGGAGAAAATGAGTAAAAAAAAGGAGAAATGGTTTTAGAGAGAAAGAGTGAAAATTGACGGGAAAGGAGAGAAATTAGCTTCCAAACCTTTGAGGAAAAGTGTTCCTCTTATCAAGAGGAATTTATTGATCTAAGAATCTTGTGGTAAGAATCATTTCATATGTTGTATAGATTAATCATGATTACTTGTATGATTAGTTAAAGAATAATTGGATTTTTTAGTATAAAGAATGGTATGATAATTAGTTATTTAAAATGCACGAAATTTGGAATTTATGGTTTATGTTTTGTAAAAATTATATTTAATCACGTTCTAATTGCTTAAGTATGGGGATATATGAAAGATAAAATGAATTAATTCATATTTGTTCATGTTATACAAAAGTGGTTAAAAACTGTAAAATCGATCCAATTTTGGGTTTTGTATTCAAACCATAAATTAGACTTATCCGCCGGACAAGGCCTTTTACCACCTTACAATAGACACATTGGGAAAGATATGAGCTTTAGAATGAAGGCATTTTAAGTTGTATATAATAAGTTATGATACTTTAAAGTTTCTGAAAAATAGTGAATAATATTTCCAATTATAATTAATAGTTGTTTTGTTTATAGGTTTTGAAGTG
>QAOC01024769.1:0-47132 GCA_003255005.1 Begonia fuchsioides
GCCAGGAGAAGATGCATACCCCTGTTCTGCTACGTTGCACGCACATCTTCTGCGAGGACTGTGTATCAGAATGGTTAGTTTATTTCTGAGCTCTTGTTTTATTACGTGGCACATGAAACTGTTAAGTTGTTAATTTTTCATTTAATTTATTGTAACTTCAGTCATTTAATTTATGCTAATTTATTAAACAAACTAGTCTTAGATCTGGGCCGTAGAAGAAATAACTTTCAATACAATACTTGATAGAAAAAATTACTGCAAAATTTATCATATGCTTAAAAAACTGGCCACACACTCGAATCATGAATGATCAACATGTAATGATTTTTGTTTGAAGAAGAAAATGAAAGTTATTTGCAGAGGAAAAAACTGGCATTGCTTAGTCGTTATAGCTTTTTCTGGCTGTTTATGACAAGTTATTTTGTTTGTCCAGGTTCGAAAGGGAACGAACATGCCCATTGTGCAGGGCGGTAGTGAAACCTGCAGATCTCAGGTCGTTTGGTGATGGTTCGACGAGTTTGTTTTTCCAGTTGTTCTAAATTTTATCTGACTGAAAACGCGAGGAAGATGAGGGGTGGGTTTCTCCTTTTGCATTTTTACCGAATGAAAATTTGTCAGACACTGGCGCCGTATTAGTCTTAAACGAGTTGCCCTGCGGGACAGACATTGCTACCTTGGTATAGCTGGGTTGGATAGAGATGAATTGCAATATATCATCCCTCAAATGTTGTATTAATGAAGGTAGTATGCATGTAACAGACCTTCCTCTTCAGCGGAAGTAAGTTCATTTAACGTTTATCGTCATTCCGTTATTCGTAAATATGTTTCTGTGTTTTGCTGATCCAAATCGCTTTCTAGAGAAGAAGATTTTGATTGATGCCTGATGGGGATGCAAAGAGGAATTGTGGGAAAAAGAATACGATAGATAAATAAATTTGAAATAATATCCAGAGATTTACACATTTATTTGCTGCTTTTCCTCTATAATTCACTGCGTTCTTTGAAATCTGCCATGGCCCGAGTGAAAAAAAAGAAAGAACTAGAAAACCAACCAATCTCTCTTCTTCAATGGGAACAAAAAGGAGAATGGGAGCGTTCTAAGCTGGCGAATCAGGCGATGTCTTGGTATGTTTCTCTTGATCTGAAGTGGTGGAAGTTGGGGACGCCGCATCTTCTAAAGCAGCATCAATGGCTTCTTCGGAGTGGGAAGCAGAATGAAAGATTTCACCCATTTCTGTCCCTGGTGGAGGAGCCGGAGAAGGCGAGGATGGAGAGATTGGCGAATGTGGGGGAGAGGAAATGAAGCGGGAGACGGCAGGTGAAGAAGACATGGGGTAAACTTCGGTAACTTCTTCCATTCCTTCGTCTAGATAAACCACGTCCTGCATTGTAAGCTGGTGGAACTCCACAATTTCTCTCAGGAACCGGTTTTCGCGTGCATATATTGAGTTCTCGTTAGCCAAGCGAGCCTTTTCGGCTAGAAGGGTCTCGAGCTGCAGCCTAATCTGTCGATTTTAAGTCCAAGTGTTAGCATAATTTGAATTTCTATTTTATGATTGGCTGATTCGATAGGGGACGAGAAATAACTGTACCAAGTCATCGTCTGCACGATTCTGTCCCTTCTCTCGGTTCTCTCTGAGAATTTTGTTTTCTTCTTCGAGCTGTGAACATCTCTCTTTAGCAAAAGCCAAATCTGCCTTCAACGTCTTCAGCTCTCGGAGGAGTAGTTTTGCTTTGGCAGCTGTAGCCAATGCGACCTGACGGCACGGGAGACAAACCCGTCAATCATTTCATTTGTTGCTACGAATGATGATTCAAAATCATGGAATTCGATGACATTGAGGTTGGGAGGACTGATGAGAACGCAAACATCCTAGCATTTATGGTCTACATGCAAAGTTGGCACCTTACATCGCGAGATGCCTTCAGCTGGGTTTCATGGTTGGTTTGAATCGGCGGTTGCAGGGGTTGCCATGAGCTATTATTCCCATCAGGGCCTTGTAACCCCTCGTTAGTGTTGCCCTTTCTCTTAATTTGTAGTTTTCGAGTTTCTTGAATGATGTCTGCTGTCTTGCTTTCCACCATTGTTCTTCCTTCCTGAAATGGAAAATCATGGACTATAATTTGAGAAAATTAGAAGAGTTGAAGGACTTTAACAGTATACCTCAAAAGCCTTCTCAAATGTGTCTCCTAGTTGATTGAGGGAAGACGTGATTTTGTCCAGCCCCTTTCGAATGGTAGGATTCTCCATTTTCCTTGAATTCTCTGACGATTGATATTGCTGCATAAATTATTCCCATGGAGAAGATGTTGGAAAGTAGCCATAGCAGGACAACATGACCTGTAAGAAAAAAAAAACAGTAGAAGAAGCATTCATTTACCTGACCTCCAGCTGAGTAATTAAGCGATTGGAACCTTGTGCTGCCGCGCGTTTCATATTGTTGAGCTATGTTATCATCCTCAATAATTGCTTTGGCATTCCGTGCAAGAACTCCCCAGAACCCTGATTTTGATTCGTTATCGGGAGATACTCCTTCGTACGCAGCGAAGCTCTGGATTTTTAGGAATCAGCATTAAGTGCGTGACATTAAATGCCGTGAGAGCAAGAACACAGCCATCATCGACATTATTTTACATACACGAAGAAAGCAACTCCCATGATGGAAAATCAATCATTGAAACTAATCGACCAAACAAAATTAGGTCCTGAAAACACTGATTTGCGCTCGATAGTAGAATTGAATATTTCATCATTTCATGGAAAGAAGATGAAACGCAGGCAATGCAGATCAAGTCAAAACTAGGTGAGAGAAAAAGAACCTTGGATCGCAGATTGTCAGCGGCGTAAGCAGAGGAAAGCGACGACTCGCGACGGGTGGCGGATGCACGGATGGCCTGGGCAGCGAGAGAAGAAGAAGAGGAGGAAGAAGAAGAAGAAAAGAGCGAGTCGCCGGAGGAGTCGAAATGAGGATAGTGGATCTCTTCTTTGAACGTAGAGGACCTGGAGATCCCCTGCCTTCTTCTGTAGGCCATTTCCGGCGGTGGATCAATCGGAGAAACAGAAGAGCACCGCCGGAGCGTTGAGCATCCTCAGATGTTTTATTTCCTCGCCTTCCTTCCCCTGCACTCGTCTTCCCCCCACGTCTAACTAACTGCGTTCCTTTCGTTTCTTCTCCTTTTATTTTTATTTTTATTTTTATTTTTATTTTTATTTTTATTTTTATTTTATAATAAATAAGCTTGAGATATTTAATTATAAATTTAGAGTAATTCTACGTTTAATTTTTATTATAATTTTTTAAAATAAACGTTAATATGAAAAGAAATTATTGATGTAATTGAATTAAAATTAATATTGTAAAATATAAAAAGTTACCATTTATTGTTTATCATATTAATCTTCTGACACGTGTATTTTACAAAAAATACAATAAAATATCTATCGATTTAATTTTTTGTATAAATTTAGTTAATTGTAACTATTTAATCAAACTGGAAAACCAATAGCTTTCGCCAAACTATAATCTTTATTATATTCATAACATTTTTATCGTCATTAATTAATGAAAATGTTAACCTAATTGGTAGACAAATGAAATAGGAATAATTCTATGTCCATATTAATACAGAACTTTCACTTCCAAGCTCGTGCTTTTCAATTTCACATTAATTAATTAATTTTGTATTTTCAAAATAAATAAATTAATCAAATTCCCAATATAAACTTTAAAATAAAAAAGGTGACATATAATAAAAATGATGAGAGTTAGTAAAAAGAATCCGGGGGCAGTGAGATGGGCAGATTAGAAGAGAAGGTTGATGTATAATACGATCCATCCAGCCATTGAGAAGACCGCAAAAATATGAACCCAGAACAGCACGGCCGCTGCTTCTCTTCCACATCCTCTCAAACTCGCCACAGCACCTGCACCAGCACCAAACTCATCATTTTGCATTTCAATTTCCTTACCAATTTAGAGAGAGAGAGAGATCGCAAACTCGATATTAAGCAAAACAACACCCTGAGCTACTTTATTTTTAGAGTAAAGTTAGATTTACCTTATTAATATACTTTTTAGCATATTTTTTGACGTGTTAAGTTGTGATTTATCGAATTAAGATACAGTTAATGCGTTAAAATTAAAATAACTNAGAGAGAGAGAGAGAGAGATCGCAAGCAAAACAACACCATGAGCTACTTTATTTTTAGAGTAAAGTTAGATTTACCTTATTAATATACTTTTTAACATACTTTTTGACGTGTTAAGTTGTGATTGATCGAATTAAGATACAATTAATGCGTTAAAATTAAAATAACTATTTATAGTGTTTGTTGTACCGATCACAGATTGACACATAAGAAGGTATGTTAAGAATGTATGTTAAGTATGAATAGGCAAAAATAGACCAAAACCGTAAACCAAACCGGAACCGCCTGTTTTAATCCGGTCTTTGTTCTAATTTTAAAAAAAACCATTATTATGGGCCGATGTCGGTTTTTAAGAGTAAAAAACTATGAAACTTGAATCGGAACAGTGAGTAAAAAATGATCTAAAATTGAGTAAAACTCGACAACCCTAATGAAATCCGATATAAATCATGAAATTGGTTATAAACCGCATAATTACTTAAAACCCGACCCAATTATAATAAAAACAAATATTCTATTATTACATTTTATTTTTTTTAAATATAAAATAAAACTGGAATTGTTGGCTCTAGAGCCGGTTCCAAAAATTCAGAACTGTGAATTTAAATCCCGATTCTATTTCGGGATAAAATCGGGCCGAATAGGCCGTGCTCACCCCCAAATTGTTACCGTGCTCACCCCTAAATTGTTAAGAGGGTAAACAACATTATTCTTATTTCCGGGTTATTATACATATAAAGACATTATAGGTATGCCGAAATACACAAGGAGACTTACCAGAAAGGACAGATGTGGGCATTGAATGCTGGAGTAGCAGCACAAACCGGAACATCTTGTCATCAGCAGGGAGGAAGCCAAGCTTATCAGCTAACATGACAATGCCTAGTCCTGTAGGAGGCACCAACACTAAACGCCCCACGATAATAGCAACGGTCGTTCTTAGTCCAAGTTTTGAACTACCGGGACCTGCAGCCATTTAATCATGTTACCGAACCCCCTTTTTGAGAGAGAGAGAGTTTTGAACTTACAAACGTGTGAATTAATTGTTTAAGACTATAAATTCACTCACCATCAATAAGGTTTCCTCCTAATGCCAGTAGAATGCATGGAATCATCGCCTCTCTGAAATTATTATCACAACAAATGTTAAACGGTAATAGATGAACATCTATTAATATTCCCTAAATCCTAATAAAACCGAAAGGATGATTGGAATTTGAGGATACTGCGACAATTTATTTGTTCAAAAACTTCCAGTTTTGTTTAAGAGATATAAACATATCATGTGGAGTTTTCATAGTTTTCCACGAAATGTTACCTTGTCATCAATTAATTTGAGGATATTAATAGAATTCAAGGAAACACATATTCAATCCACGCAAGTATTGTGAACAAACATGACCGAAGATTCAAAGCACGTTAAATAAATATGACATAAAATACTTCTTCAGTTGCATTGGATTTCTAATCAAAGCACTTTTGGCAAGTTCACAAATGAGCTATATAAAGAACGTAGCCTTAGAGAGAAGTATGATAACGGTTCACGGTTTTGATGAACTAAGCATAAACATCACTGCCACGCTCATCTACAAGTTTAAGAGTACTCTGAAAAATGATCGTGCATATCATTTTGTCATGACAAGAACGGCCTTCACAGTTTTGAGTAAATTTATGCAATGAATTCATTTTTTGGTCCCAAAACTTTTACATCTATTCTAAATTAATTTCTGTAGATGAGTTAACCAACTGAAACTGAAATCCTAATGAAACAATGGATCTAAATACTAATTTCTCACAACTTTCGGATGTCTTCAACTGGGAGCTGATTGAAAAGATTATCAAACAAGAACAAATAAAAATATAGCAAAAAGGAAGAGCATACCCGAGAATAATGCAGCTGTCGGTAAAGAAGAAAAGTGGAGCATCAGTGGTAAAGATCAATTGTTTCAAATATGGAATTGCACCTAATATCATCGCGAGGATCTTCAAAGACATTTAAAATCAAATGATGGTTAATCAGGTAGAGGAAAAACTAAAAAAATACAACAATCAATACTTTAAAAAAAACTCTAATACTGCTTCACTGTTCACTTATAAAGTATTCAGAAACAAAAAAGATAAGCACCCACGTCCCTCCAAATCTTACCTTGGCACATAGATATGTGTGTGTCGCATTCTATTAAATAAATCTCGTACTATTAAAACAGAAAAGCCTGGGTCGCCCTCTTTAAAATTATCATATGATGATATTTATTTTTTGTCGTAATATTAATAACACATTAGAATAATTAAAATAATGTATCAATTAGAAAAATGAATGAAAGATGCTCATTAATAAACCGGTATTAGCATTACTCGAATAACAAATTTGTCATCTAAAAAAATGTGACTTTGAATTTCAAATTGGATAATTTATTGAACATATTCCAATAATACTTAGTTACAGACAAACGCAAAAACATACAAGGGAAATTAATAAACCGGTATTAGCATTACTCGAATAAAAAATTTGTCATCTAAAAAAATGTGACTTTGAATTTCAAATTGGATAATTTATTGAACATATTCCAATAATACTTAGTTACAAACAAACACAAAAACATACAAGGGAATGCATGAGACCATAGTTTAATCTAACTAAATAGTCAAATGTAACTAACTAGAACTTACAGAAGCAATAATGGGAGGTTGAAAGATTTGCTTGAATTTCAATGTCTCGCACAGAAAACACAAGAAGCCCTTTAACTGCATCAAAATAATAATAAGGGAATATAACTCCAAAAGTAAAATGTAACATAATGACTAAATGGAAAAGACAGATGAAAAACTGTTTACAAACCGGCAAAAAGTGTGAGCAAGAAAGATCTCATGTGCCTTATGAGTTCACACTGTCTCATAATTGCAACCAAATAAAAAAATTTGAAATTTGATAGTTCAAAACCATTTCAATCGAAATCACAGATCGTTTTTGTGACTTGTAAACTTCACTCATTTTTCCTACTACAGCGTAAAACATAAAACAAGTAAACACGATAGAATTGTGATATGCAGCTATGCTACATGCTCTAGCTGTTTGGTTGGGTAGAAGACATACAACGTGAGTGAGGACCACATTCTTTAACATGGCATATGAGATAGGTAAATTCTAACTTAAAAGAGTCATGCCATCAATTAGTTAACTTCCTACCCAAGAAAAATGAATCAATGGCTTGCAAGAAAAAATGCAAGTCTTTTGCAGAAAATATGCTCAAGAAGAAACAACATCAAAGTTAGTCTATCTAAAGGTCGTCCCTTGATCAATAGCTTCAATGCAGGACATTCAGAGATTAGCATTTTACGCCACCGGGTAAATGTATGTGTGAGAGAGAGAGAGAGCAGTATTAACAATATGCAAAATAAATAAAAAAACAAGCAGAAGTCCAGACCTTTCCCTTGTTTATCGTGTCAGTATAAATCAATTCTCCCTCCTCTTTCGCCAGCAATGGAACTTGTTCTGTCACACCATCCTTGGGACTGCTTTTGATTTGGATATTTCTATCTTCAATGTCAAAAGTTCCCTCAACAGGAGGTGCCAACATACTAAATACATATGTGTAGAGAACAATTGCACCAACCTAAAAAATTTATTACTTGGATTATTATTGTCATGTTTGAAATCATATAAGCCTCTGCCGCAATTGGAAAAGAACATACGATGTAATATTTGAATCCTTAATAAAGTGCTATTTCAAGCATCAGCTCCCCAACATAATTTCCATCTCAGAACAAGTTTTTAAATCTATAAAATATTTATAAAAAAAAAAAGATAGAATATGAATCGTACCCACTGGCCAAAAGAAATATAGGCAGTGCCATCAGTGCTACATTTCTCTGAATCACCAAAAGGATTAGATTTGTCTCTGCATAGAGCTGCAATTAAAACAAGTGGCACATTCCCAATGTTTCCTGTTGTTCACAATTAAAATTTAACACTATCAACAAAAAGCGAATTAAACACACAAAGAATCCACAAAATGTGGTTTCAGCAGAAATAATGTGATAGCTGCATTTGACGAGGCTCAACATTTTATGCATACAATCAACGCACCTATCCCAATTTGTACAACTGTGAACTTAAAGAAAGGGTATGGCGGACGAATAATGGCTGCAACAACTAGTCCTATTAGTGAACCTGAAATGGTTGCCAACACAACATTCATGGGAATAAACCACCTGGAGAACGATTGAAAGATATTGAATAAATGAATGATCTTTTGAATGAAGCAATGAAGAGAGACGGAAATATCCAAAAACAAAAAATAAACTAGGAACATGAGACTCACCACTGAAGCATTTTCTCAATGGTGACAGCTTGTCCAAGTTGGGAGAATATCAAACATGGAAGCAAGAGCGAAAAGACTAGCTGAAACCAGAGGAAGGAAGAGTAAGTTTGATCGAGCAATTCCAAGCAATTCATCTTCATAAGATATTTCATCAATAAAATGCAAAAAAAAATCCTTGATGCATAAGCTAAGCAACACTCATGGTTCTCATTGATGAAGGTAAAAATGGATCAAGAAGGATGAACGTAAAAAGTAAAAACTCAGGTATACAATGGCAGATGAGTTGAGTGAGATTTGAGAGCTTACCCCATTCAAGAGTCTCCTTCCGCTAGAGGGCAAAATGTTAACGTACTTGGACGCCATGAGAAAACCCAAAAAACACATGGTGAAAACTTTGGCTATGGGGAGTACGGCGATTTTGATAGTAGCCAACAGAGACTCTCCTCCCGCCGGAGTTTGAACGGCTAGCTCTGACAGGAGCCTTTCCATGTTTTTTTTTGGGTTAATTCGCTTCAGTGGAACACCTCCTTCGGAATCAGAGAGGGAGAACCCTAGCAAATCACCTAACACGTATTGACAACAGTCCAAATTCTTTACCCGATTCAGAATCAGGCTACACCCAGGCTCCAATCCCCAGTTCCAGAGAGAATGCTGTCGCAACGTTTGAGATCCTAATCAATATCAGAATGATGATGAAGGAAATCAAGGACAAAGAGGAAAATATTGGAAAAACTGGAATTTGGGATTTCCTAGCTAAAGTAAAAAGCTATTTCGTCAAATCATTCAGGCCGCACATCACCATCCGGATTCCGGCCGATTCTCCTGCTCTGGACTAATTTCAGAAAAGATACCAGTCCGCAACAGATTGAAATAAATGTAAATCCGAATTCCAAACAAAATCATTCAGCATTCGAAAATTCAAACGGAATAAAAAACAACAAAAGGATCTAACATTAGATTCATTCGAAAACACGCTGATAAAAAAAGTAGCAATTAGTGATCTTAAAATTACCATAAGAAACTACATACGAATCAACCAATCGAAGAATTGAAAAGCAAGAATCCGGCGATGAAAATCATGGCGTCGGTTAATTTCCAGAAAGCAAAGCGCGTAAAAAACACACACGGGAAACAAAAAAAAAACGAAAATCACGCTACACCTGCTCGTACGTCTTCGCCTTCGCTGATGGCTATGGAACCAGCCCTGAATTTTCTTCCAACAGTCGGAATGCGCGCGTGCTTGGGAAGTTGAAGAGGACGTAACATGCATCAACGTCATGTTTTAAAGCATAAAACAGATCTAATAATTATTAACTAGAATCTAAACTGCCCATTAATTATTAAAAAAATAATAAAAATAGAATTTAAAATTTGTCTATCAGCAGTCTGTTTTTTCACTAGAAATTACATCAATTAAACCAAATCGAACCGAACCGAACCAACTTAATGTCACACTGAAATCAAATTCACTCGAGTTGAATAAGATCAAACTTTGAAGAAAATCCATAAATTTGGTCACGTTTAAAAGCTTGGTTCGAGTCCCTTTTAGGTTGATTATTTATACCGGTTCACGCCGT
Organism: Begonia fuchsioides; assembly: GCA_003255005.1. Lineage (NCBI taxonomy): Eukaryota > Viridiplantae > Streptophyta > Magnoliopsida > Cucurbitales > Begoniaceae > Begonia > Begonia fuchsioides. Next base: position 10,050 of record QAOC01024769.1, read on the forward strand.
TAGGAAATGTGCCCGGTCAATGGCGTTGAGAAGATAAGAGACGCCAACCACGTGTCACCAATCCATTGGTGTTATTATTATTATTAAGTTGATTTTAATTACATCAAATTAAACTTATTTTATTAATTTATTTTTTAACATATTAAAATTAATTAATACAATAAATATAATAAATTAGACGAATTTAGTGATTTAAAACGTTGATTTCAAAAATCAGAGATACATCTGATCAAGGAGGACAACAATGGCCATTGCCAGGGAAGAATTAATAATATCGTGGTGGTACACCACCCGAAATACGTCGGCGCCGAGGCTAACTCCTCCGACTCCCTCCTTCCTCGCCACCTCCGCCACCTTCCTCTTCTTCTTGTCGTAAACCGCGCAGCTTCTTTGCGCGTAATCCCCCCTTACGTCGTACGTCGCCGTCGAGCTGCTGTCGCCGGAGCTCAAGCGAGCCAGCTTGGAGCTTGGGTTGAGAAAACTAATGGGCTTTCTGGCGTAGAAACGTGGCTTTACGGAGGTGTTTTCTCCCTCGTACACCGCCCAGCTGTCTCCGAGGCTCAACCTCTGTTCATCGTCACAAGTTATTAGCACTTCATGTGTAATTTCTAACTATTAGGATCAGTGATTGACGATTAACGCAAGTGGCAAAGAGAAATTGACTGAGACCTTGCGAAGTATGGTGAAAAGAGGGTTGCCGGCGGAGTCCATGAGAAGGATTGGGCCCGTGTTGCCCGCCGCGTAGTTATCCACCCTGAAAACCAGATCGCCGCTGCCGTCGTACACTGTAAAACCACGGCAGTGGAACACCAGCGACTTCTTCCAGACCGTCAGAACAGCCACGTTTTCGGAGTCGGAGCTCTGCCCTCCAATGGCGGCGGTTGTGTCGATGGCATTTGGATACACCCTTGTCATCAGATTTTGACGAAAATGAAATCGAACGCCGACGAGTGTTGAGTGGTCGAGAAGTAGAAGCGCGCAGGCGATCGCCGATATGATTAGCAGAGCGGATTTTGAAACTTATATTGTGATTGGCCCCGAGCGTGGGACGGCAAGGCCGTGGTCGTGGTCGGCGGTCGCCCCTACGAATGAGTGGGGGTCGAGGACGAGTGATGTGACGGGAAGAACAATAATTGCATTAAGAATTCAGAAAAGCTATCGTCGTTTACTGCGTGTAATGTCTGAAGTTCGTGGATAAGAACCAAAACGCACGTGGAAATGGCGGATTCGTCGTCTTCTTTCCTTTCTCTTATAATTTCTTTTTGAATCACAAACTCTTCAAGCGATCATGGTGATTGGGTATACACATGTGCTAAGTGGTGAGGTCATTCTTGTGTACAAGAGTAATGTATAAATTTCATCTAAATGACAGTACTGCAAGCTTATTCGAAACTTCTAATTTGATTTTAGTTTTGTTTGGATTTTTTCCAACACTTTGAATTGTGGGACTATACGCCATAAAGTTTTGTAAAACTACTTACATTAATAAAAATTCATGAAATTCGTAGAATATTATCTTACCGTGTTGTAAGTGTGTGATACAAGTTTTAAAAATTTTTATTGCCGTATGTAATTTAACAAAATTTATTTATTTATGTATTTAAAAAATTATAATAAATCGTACAATTGTCAGAAAAAATTTAAAAATTTCTAGATTAGTGTCTTTTATTGTTGTGAATATGTGATAAAAGTTTTAAGTCATTCCGATAATATTTGCTTAGTCAAATTAATTAATTTTAAAAAAAAAAATTAGGTCTAGACGCAAGTTGCGTATGAGCGAGAGTCATTACGTCCAAGTGAGGGTCAGATCGAACAGAGTGACCCTCACTCGGCCGCAAGTTATGTCCGATAATTCATTTGTGAAGTTCAAATTTTATTTTTTCAAAATGCAGGCTCAAATCGGCCTATTTACCCGAAAGTCAGACCCATTTTTTTATTTTTACCCATAAAAGAATTTTCAATGTGCGATTTTAGAACACATAGGTAAGCAAAGATTAGACAAAATTGCGTTAACAAATAAGTTACGTTTTTTTTTATCTTTTTTTCTTTATTTTTATTGCAAATCTCACTTAGAGAATCAAAATTATGAAATCACGGAAAATTAATAAATCTAAATCACCATTTCTTGATGAACACCTTTTTAGACTTGATCAACATTTTCTTATGTATAATGCATATTCTTAGAATAATGATTGAGATAAATTATAGTTAGTTGAAAACACGATAATGATTGCACTAAGCAATAGCGACATATAATGAAATAATATTGAATTTAAAATTAGATAAATATATTAACATGAACATAGGAATCTTATTACCCAAAAAGAAAAAAAGATATCATCAACGATGCGTATCGAATATGAGAAAGGAATTCCATGTTAAATCGATGAAAAGAGATCGAGTCTCGAAGAGTAGGTTCAATTGGATATCAATCGCATAAGACAAACTATTTGACTATTCTGTATACCTGTGATTTGCCAGTCTCACTGTTCCCGTCCAGCGCAGCCACGTTGCCACGTCTCCGATCGTCTTCTTCATCTCCTCTCTCTGTCTGCGGCCTCTAAATCCGGATTCCGGGGGGAGTAGCGAAGGAGTTTCTTTCTCACAGACTGCTGCTGATTCGTGGGCAAGGCTTATTTTTCGCTCAAGACTCAGCTAGCGATGGCTTCCACGCTGGGTCTCGTTCCCATAACCCGGAATTTTCTTTCTACCTATTATGATAAATATCCATTTGCTCCTCTTTCTGATGGCGTTTCTCGCCTTTCATCCGAGATTCGCCGTCTGTCAGACGATTTGCTTCTCAATTTTCCACCTTCTCAAGGTTTTTCTTTTATATTTTTCCCCAATCCATAAATGTCGTTACTCTTTTCCCATTGGGTTTAGCTATTGTACTTTGGAGGCTTTGTTCTTTTTGCATGCATATCTCTGTTATTTTCTTTCTTTGATTTGTCTTACCATTCTTGTCTACCTCTAGCTTCTTTCTGTGATGTATCCTTAATTTAGCCTGAAATTCACGGTCATCTGGTTTGTATTCAAACATAAAACCATAATGGTAAGTTAAGTTGCAAGCTTACACTTCAAAACTGCATGTTGATGTGCGTTTGAAATCTTAGTCTTCTTGTTTTGATTGGAGACAATTACTTCGGCGGATTTTTTTCGCCTTTGATTCATAACATTTGCACTTAAACCTCCGTTGATGATTTACTGACCTCTACTTAAATTGGCATCTTGTTGGATCATTGCATTGTAGCTGAAAATGTGTTGCTGGATGAATCTAACAATCAACCTCCCCATAAGATTGATGAGAATATGTGGAAGAATCGTGAAAATATCGAAGAAATTCTCTTTCTTCTGCAGAAATCAAATTTGCCATCAGAGGTATGGGTAATTCCCCTTTTTTACGGCGTTGAGAAAAACCTGCTTATGGTGTTATGGCTTTACAGAGTCATATCTTCTTTCTTGTCACTTTTTCATTGCAAATAGTTTTTATCCACGACCATTTTCAATTTCAGAAATACAGAAAAACTTTGTTTTATTTGTTGATCAGCTTCAACAGGATTTAGCACCCGATGCCTCTGAACTAGCAAATATTTTTGAGCTGTTCATAGAGAAGTTCCATCACACTTTAAGGACTTTGGAAGTTTTCCAGTCAAAGAATTCTAAACACATATTCAACACAGGTAATCTTGTGAGTTTTGAGTTTGTTTCTGTTGTTAGTCATGTTGTTGTCATTGTCTATCCTCGCTTATGTTTTAAGATCTTCTTCACTTCTTTGGCTTGTCTTTTTAGTCTCAAAATTCAAAAGTATGTTAGAGCATCATAAAAAGAAACATATTTCTTTTTTCATTGTTTATGTTTCTGCGATGTATGATAAAAAGTCTATTCTTGTCTTAGCAGATTAGTATACTTGTTTATTGACGTATGCTGGTTTGTATATTAACAGCTCCCATGTCAGCTAACAGCGACAATCTAAGAACTGTTTTCCAGTAAATAAATAGCTGATGTACCAATAATAATAATTTGTGCTGCATATAAAATAAAGGTTTCAAACACTAAGGATTTAAGATGATATGCCATAAATCAGGAATATGAAGGATGTTAATGGTTCACAAATAATTGTAGTACTATGTCAATTTGGCCGATAACAGTTGAGCTTTGATGGATAGCGTTTCTAGTAGTGATAGATGAACCATTCTTTGTAATTGTAATTAGATGAATGATTCTCTCTCTCCATGAATCTCGCAAAACAAGTCTTCGAGACATGGTCAGCTTGTCTTGTTTCGTTGATTACAATAGCATTAATTTTAAAATTCAGAAGCATAACTTCCTCAGAATTTTTTCATGCATTTCATGGTTAAAGAAGCTGTTATCTAGAACAATAATTTGAATGTTGGTGTAGATGTTTGAATTATTGTAGACTTGTTCAAAGCTATTTTCTTCAAACATAAAAGAGTATAATCTTTGTAATTCGTTGAGCTATTTCATCCTTAAAGTGATAGTTGTTATTGTAAAAGACCCTATCAGCATCTCCAACGTGTAATTTCATTTTTAATCCATGGCTTTGTGTTTTTAAGAAATACTAGAAAGTCTTTTAGTAAAATAAAATAACCCTAACATTGACAACTCCTAGCTGCCCCTACAACAGCAATAATAAACACTTGTTTAATCACTAAATAGCAAGTCTACGTAGGAATTTCATGTCCATTGAGATTTGACTGTGCAGAGAGATATTAACGGCATGGTATATTTTAGCATGCCAAAGTTCATTAGATTAAATGAAATTTATGTTTTCAATTCAGCTCAGATTTTCCAAGCCTAAAACCTGGGCTTCATTTTAACTGTTCTATGTAAATTAAAGTAACGTGTTGAGCTTGGTTTGATCTACTTCCAAGTGAGTCTACCAGTTTGGTTGAAAGTTCTAGTTCCAGGATGTAAGCTGTAGAGTATAAGTAAGAATAATTTTTTTAGCAAGCTGACTGATCAATTATTGTTGAAACAGAAAATGACGACCTATGACCAAATTGATTCATTATGTCTGCCATAAACAAGAAATGAAAGTAGAAAGTTTCATATTGTGAACTTTTTGTCTAGTAATAGAGACTAATATGTAGAGAAGTGAAACTATTCTTGGTTATAATTGCTTAGGAAGATGTTATCATCAACAAACCCAAAATAATATGCAAAACAGAAATGATGGCTCCAAGACGATTGGGAAGATACTTGTTTTTATTCTCAATGTTTGATTTATACACAAATGCATTTAAAAACTAACCCTTCTAGTGTCAACAAAAGTACCAATATATGCTACTCTTAAAATATATTATTACGGAACATCATAAAGCGGGTCATGGGTGTGACAACATAATTTGCAGGGTAGGAAACCCTGACCTCATGAAAAATATATTAGAATTTGCAGTGAAGACTTTGTGATTATGTATCTACAGTTATGACCTACTTGCCTCAAGATTTTCGAGGAGCTCTCATTAGACAACAAAAGGAGCGGTCAGAGAGAAATAAGCAAGCAGAGGTCGAGGCTTTGGTTTATTCTGGAGGAAATATACGCGATCGATATGCTCTTTTGTGGAATCAGCAAATGGAAAGGTATTGATCCTTGGTTTTAGATCAATTTTGATGCACAAATAGCCTATTTTTGCTGTAATAGCTGGACTGCATTGCAGAAGAAGTCAGTTAGCCCAGTTGGGTTCAGCAACAGGTGTCTATAAAACCCTTGTCAAGTACTTGGTTGGAGTACCAGAGGTGATGAATTTTCCCTCTTAGTATTTGTCCTTTGCTATCTCATTTTGGCCTACTATAAAATTCTCTTTCAACTTTATGATATGAAATCTTTTGATCTGATATATCCTGCTCTCTATTTTGGAACATAATGAGATGGTTCCTTTGTTCATTTTTTCATCTATAGAAACAATAATTATATACAGATATTATATTGTCACAGAAGCGTCAGTTATCATTAACAAATGAACTAATTTTCTGATGCAGGTGTTGTTAGATTTTATTAGACAAATAAATGATGATGATGGGTATGTCCTTTCGCACAATCAATGGTCAATTTTTCCTTGAATGATGTGATGTGAAATTCTGTTCTAAAAGTTTGTTAAATGGTAGGCCCATGGAAGAGCAAAGACAACGTTATGGACCTCCTTTGTATAAACTCACCACAATGGTGCTATTGATTAGACTCTTTATTTCATTATCATGGAGAAGATTTGACCCTAAAAAAATGTGAGACATATGTTGGACTCTTTATTTTATTTTATTTTTGTTTTGTGGGGGATGGTTAGGCAAAAAGTAATTAAAATTAATCCCTGCGCAAAAAATATTTTTTATTCTTGTTTTTTCATGTTCTTTGGGCGGACTGAATCAGAAAGGAGCATTTAGCTGTTCTAGAGCAAGCTGTTGACATCTACACATCTGAGTTTGAAAGGTTCATAACATTTTTAAGGTAAAATCCTGTTTAAGATTTCAAAAGTTTTCTTTCTGCAGTGGGTGCTAATTTATAATTGTTGTTTGAAGGATGATATGACTTTTTATTCTTCATTTTGAAACTGTTAGTTGGTTTTCCTCTATATTGAAATTGTCATACATGTCTGGGTCACGCTTTTAATTTTGATGGAAACTTGATCATTTAGGATGTTTTTCATGTTTATGTGGATTCTCTCTCTCAATGGATGGGACAACTTATTTATCATTCTAAAATAAAATTATCCCTTGTTTAATCTTATGTTTTGGAGTTGAAGTTTTGAGCTATGATTAGCTGCATATGATCATTTGTTTCTGTCTCTATCGTTCTCAATAGGTGCCAAATTTCAAAAGAATAGGACAGAGCTAATTTTCTCTGATATAAATGCCCTTAGCCAATCAAAGTAGTCTCAAATCTCTAAAAATATCCATCTTATTGAGCAAGTCTGTTTCAGTCAATTTGCTAAGTTGTCATCAATTGATTTAGTGCTCATTTATTACTTTTGTGGAAGAATCCATTATAGTTGTGGCTGAACACTCATCGAATCGAGGATGATATAGAATTTTAATATGCATATGAACTATCCGGAATATCCTAATATCTCATAGTAATTGAGAAATTTGGGGTAATTAATTCTGCCGGAACATTGAAGCTTACATTTCTAGGAAAAAAAGAAACAGTACAAGCTCATACCTAGACGGACTCAAACATTTTACTTGTTTATTACTAGTTTATTATTTAATTCTTTTATTTTATTTTAGCAATTTATTTTTCTGCTTCTATTAAAATGGTTGATTTTAAACATTAAAATTATCTTTATTATCGATTTATTGAATTTCCTGAGAGTTATTTCCTAATTTTTCTTAATTTATTTATTTTTTATCATGAAACAAAACTTCTATTGCACTAACAATATAGGATTTCATAGTGAAGGGGTAGTCTCTAAAGTGCTTGAAATTCACCCATTTGGTTATGTGTAAACCTATCTTTTCNTATCATAGTGAAGGGGTAGTCTCTAAAGTGCTTGAAATTCACCCATTTGGTTATGTGGAAACCTATCTTTTCCCCTCTTAAGTTGATGGAAATAATAGGATGAGCAGAACTTATGAATTCCACGTGAAGAATAATTCATTTGTATCGTCCTACTTGTATGCATGTTCTGTTTCACTTGCGATACGACTTTCGCCGGACACTTTACGAGCACATGCCTATTCAGATAGCAAATGAAATTTTATCGTCGTTTCAGTTCTTGAATGTTTATTGTTTTTGGTTGATTTCTTGTGGTTTGATTTGCAGCAAGGTTTTGGCCAATTCTCCTTTCTTCATTCCGGCCGAGACTGCTTGCGCAAAAGACGGAAGGTGTGCATTATACCTTTTTGAATTTCAACTCTCCTCTGATTCATTGCAGATATTTTGAATGTTTTTTTTCGATATAGGAAAAATGAAGAATACAAAGAGATTATCATTCCGGCGGGGAAAACGTATGAGGTTTGTAATCCTTCGTTCACGGAAAGAGATTATTATTTGTGAGTTTCTCAAATAAATACATGTATCTCTCTTATGTAAGAATATACATGTTTGTGCTGTCTCGTACAAGATGATCAGATAATTTACAAAATTTCTCATTGGCTATGCTGGATTACAGTTTTCATCTTCTTAACAACTTTTCTTCTATTTACATTTCTAGATATCGATGACAGTGGAGTCACTCAATTCTTATCTTGCATGGGATTTCTCAGTGCTACAAGGAAAGATGAACCTGGTACTGTGCATCAATGCTATTCAAGTTTATTTCAGTTTACTTGACGAAAAATTGATGGGTGTGGCCTCTTTGTTTCTATAATGACAATTTAAAGCATTAATATAAAAAAATAAGGTATTTATCAATTTACCCCCTGATTTTTTTGGGTTATTTACACTGAATATATCAAACTTTTATTCTTAACGATAAAGTCTTTGAACTTTATATAGTTTTAAAAAATGCCCTGCTGTAATGATTTCCGTTCCTCATTTCGGTTCTGTAGATTTTACCTCCGTCGGCAATTTTACTCTCCAATTTGTGGAAATTAATAACTTTATGTCAGTTAAAACTTTCATTTTTGTCAGAATTAAACATGTGATGGAAAAGGCAAAAGTGATGAAGAAGAAGAAGATACATACTTGAATATTTCTAACATGGGTTTTGGATCAGTTGGGAAGAACTGTTTGACAGACTGCTTTGTCCATTTGGTGATATTTGTATGTTTTTCAATCAGGATATTGGTTTCAATGTGGAGCATACAAGTTCTTCTGGAGATAGAACTGTGAGTAGATCTATAATTGCAAATTCTTCTATTGCTTTCTCTTTCTTAATTTGAGATTCATCTCTCTTTTCCTCCAGATTATATTACCATACCAACGATACGGGTCTGATCAAGTGAGTTTCGATCCAAATCTTTTGTCGGTTTGAAAGTTGCATGTTTTATTTCAATGAATTCTTCAGGGAAACTTCTGCACTGTAATGGAGGGAGACTACAAATTCATTTGGGACAACTCATATTCAACCTTTTTAAAGAAGGTGGGGAGTATTTTCTTTTCACGATTTCAACATTGGATTGAGTTCATTCTCGCATTGGATGCTTTTCTTATCAGTCCTTGCTTTTCTGATTGATCGTTCGGTTTGTGTTTCTGTTGGTTTTAGGTGCTTCGGTTCAAGGTGGATTGCATACCTTCGGTCGTTCAGCCTCTGCAATCCAATTCTGAACTTGGAGAATAAGATGTTCGTTAGCTTAGCCGATCGATGATCTTTGCATTACCAAGGAGTTTCTTCGATTTGTACTGCATTCTATTGTATCATTTTGCTATCTCTTCAAACTCTTTACACCTTGGTTCTCAGACTTTGTCAACATTTAACCTGCGGCACAAACGATTTGTCCTAATAATGTGTTTTTTTCTTAGACCTGATGAATTTTTTCCATATTTTTGTCCATTCAAAATTGAGAAGATATGGAAAAACAGAAGGAAAATGTCAAGAGACAAGACAGGAGGGTTGAGAGGCAAGACTAAATATATTTAGCACCAAGTGTTTTTGTAACATAAAGATTTTGTTGCAAAACTAGTTCTATCTAAGAAAGCAAGTGATTCATACGAAATTGTAGGCTCTCTTGGCAGAGTCCAATGTGTTGGACAAAAGCATGGCAATGGTCATTGGTCCTACTCCTCCAGGTACAGGGGTGATGGCTGATACTACTCTTATTGCTTCTTCATAGCAAACATCCCCCATTAGCCGGTAGCCATGCTCGTGACCAGGATCCTGTATCCACCAATAATTTCTCAATCACGACCACTCATTCTGGTAAACACTAGAACATATTAACCACATAGCCGACTTACCTGGACTGGATTTGTCCCCACGTCAATGATAACAGCCCCTGGATTGAGCCAACTTCCTCGGACCAGATTAGGAACTCCAGCTGCCGTGACAACAATGTCAGCTTCACGAACAATCTGTTCGAGGTTTGGTGTAAAAGCATGGACTGTGCTGACTGTTGCATGATGCCTCTGACATATAGTTTCAATGTTTAAGAAAGATAAAGTAATTTACAGTTTTTGTCTAAAAGAATGCTCACCTGCAAAAGTAGAGATGCGGGCAAGCCTACAATGTTACTTCTCCCGATGACTACAGCTTTTTTGCCCATGATTTCTACCCTGGATCTGATCAATAGCTCGATGCAGCCCTTCGGAGTGCAGGGAATGAACAGAGGTTCTCTTCCTCTCATGGCAAGATTCCCCATGTTGATCGGATGAAAACCATCCACGTCTTTTTCCAGGCATACGGCATTCAAAATCTTCCCCTCGTCCAAATGCTGTTTCACATTTTACATGGTAAGTCTCTCTTCATCCTATTCATTTTCTTGCACTTGCCATAATGATAACATATAAGGGAGCTAAAAATTCTAAATTTCATGCACATTAACACAAGGTTTCTAAGAATTCTGAGGGATTTTTTGGACTTGGATAACGATAGAAAGGGGTTCAGTTAGAATTCACCAAGTGTTAGTTCTTGACAAAAACAAACGTTACTGTCAAAGTTCTAGCAAAGTAAAATTGATTCCTAGAAAATAAAAAAAAATGTGAAGTTTTAATCAAGATGTCAGCAAAGCAGGATTTGGAAAAGTAAAAAAAATCAAGCAATATCAGTTTTCAGAAATTACTCGTGGCAGAGGAAGTTGCACAAGTATACCATGAATGGATAGATCCTCTTCAAAACATGACAAAGCATTAAGAACTTGGTCTTCTGTACAACTAGTTGGAAGAGTAGAGACGATAGATTTGATCCCAGCTTCTTCACAAGCGCTGATCTTCTTCCTAACGTAAGTTTGTGAGTCCTTCCTGTCACCCACCATGATTACTCCCAGTCCAGGAACCTTATCAATCGACTCTTTCATCCTCCTAATTTCACAACCAATTCTAGACCTAATGTCCTCTGCGATTGACTTTCCATCAATCACAGTTGCAGAATGTTGATTGGCTGTTAGGAGAATCAAATCAACGAAATAAGTTAAACAAGCAGACAGATGATGGTAATAAGTTGGGATTTTACTTACAGCGGGTTTTGTTGATGGACGGAAAACCAGAGCATGGAACACGGTCATTCCAATTGTCAGGAAGGTCTACGGAAAGAAGAGGCGGCGACACCAAAATCTGGGGGGCATCTGGACATGGAGCCGTCTTTGTTGCAATTGTTCTGGCGAGTGGCTCCTTCCTCCTCAATGCTTTGCGCAACAACACTGCAACTCTCCATGCCATCAAAACTCCTCTCCCTCCCTTTGCCAAAAAGGAAACTCCCAAACACGGATTGGCGATTCCAGGAACCTGAACACAAACCGTTCAACATCAGACAATTCAAGATGATGTTAAGTCGAGAAACCTTGGATCAAATCATAGCCCGGAACCGAACCATTAATTTCAGAATGAAATAAGATTAAATGAAAAGAGAGAATTGCCTTGGGACGTTTGAAAGACGACAACGGTGGCCGTCACGACGTCGGCGACGAGCAGGCTTGAGAAATTGAAGGGAGAAATGCAGGTGACGGCCAGCAAAACTGTTGAAACTTGAACGTGTCAATGATGGAGAAAACCTAGGTCTAGTAATATTTGGATGCTTGTTCAGTAAGTCATTTGTCAAATCACTTGTCAAGTAGACAGAGACGCATCCAACCAATTTTTATTTAAATACTCTTATTTATACATTATACTTTCTAGGATAAAAACCTCTGAATTTAGAGTTAATAATCCAATTTTGACTTAAAGTTTTAAATTTTTTTTTGTGTTACTCGAACGTTCAAAGGAGAATCAATACGTCTGTATCAGATACACCCACTCTCTTTTAAATATCTGACACTCATTCAGATGTCTGAACTTTAAAAACTTATATATTCGGCCATTTTTCTTCATTTTTATCCAAGTGAACCAAAGTGATTTGCCGTAAAATTCTGCCAATGTTTTATATTTTTACGAAAACGCATTCTGATCGTGGAAAAACATGTAAGAGTCGAAAGAGGGTTAAGAAAAACCTCCAATACAAAACTTTGATTACAAAACTTATTGAAAGTATATGTGGAGAGATTCCTCGTGATAAGGATATGAGAAAGCCCCGACTGCAAGATATTTTCGATCACCTTCAGTTTCGAAAGATGAGTTTGATAGAGTATGGTGGGACGTGAGTTGTTGAGGGAGATGCAGCGGGCGACCGTATGTAGTTAGATCTGGACGTTGCTCTTCTATGTCAGGATGACTCTCTGGATTTAGATCATATGCCGACTCCTCCATATGCTGAGATGACGAGACTCTCTTATGGTCAGATGTCGGAGCCGCCCATGCAAGATTCATCATTGACATTCATGCTAGAGCAGATGAGTCAATTTTATACTCAACAGATGCATATAATAAATAACTATTATACTCAGTAAATGAAGAGACTTGTGTTATCATACTCAGCATATGACTATAATTGATAGGTTAGAACACACAGTGGATGATATGCGACACACGATGGATGCAACTGAGCTCTCTCAAGTTTCTCTGCAGGGTCCTCCACAATTTCCATCTGATTTTGACAATTTTTAGTAGCCTTTTTAGATTTATTTATTTTGTGATTGTATTTTTTTCCTTTATTATGATTGTACCTTTTTAAAAAAATTTCAATCGGTGATATTTTTTTAATTGGTGATACTTTTTTTTTTATTAAAAGAACTTTTAACATTAACCATACACAACTCAATTAACAATAAGAATTGATAACCATCATATTCCTCGTCGCATACTACCTATCTTGACAAATCAACTAGGTAAGAATGAAGAAAAATGAGCGAATATATAAGTTTTTGAAAGATTCAAACGTATGAAGGAGGATCACTACGTCGTATACTACCTATTTTGATATTTGTTTGGTGCAGAATTGTTTATGATCGTGTTAGTTTTCGATAAAGAACAGATGAAAAAATACCAGAACAAAATCCTAATAATACATTTTAGGGTAAAATGCTTTTAATGACCTGTACTCTGGGGTAAATTACGATATTAGAACGAACTNAGAGTGATGGAGAGAATAGTTGGACGTCTAAAATTAACCTTAAAATTTAAGGTGTAAAATTATAGTTATTTAAAAAAAATATATTTTTATTAAAAGAAAAGCTATGTTTAAGAAGTTTGACATTGTAGGCCCATGGCCCGAACAATATTTAGCCTGCCTTCGCGGCTCGCCGTGAGAACGCCCGGTGTAAAACAAGGGGACCGTCGTAGGTGTAGACTTTCATCTTTCTTCCCCCTCGCCCTCGGAGGCGGCAGTCGCCGTCGTAGAATGATTGGGGGCGGCCGGCGGGGGAAGAAGTGGTGGGATGGGAGAAGGCGTAAAAGCAAGTACTATGCAAGTTTAGAGGGACGCAGTTGTTGGGTTGTGTGCGGGCGAATGTTTGGTGCAAATGCTGCGTCGTTTTCGTTTCCATACAAACCAATGCTTCTCCATCCATGTGACCCGCTCCTCTCTCTCTCTCTCTCAAAATGTAAGAGGACGTGAAATCACCAAAAAGAAGGAAGAAGCAAAGACAAAAATAATATGTAAGGGGCCCACTTGAAACTACGCTTTTGCATGCACAGAAACTAGGCCCACCGTCTCCACATAAATTACGCGTCCTTTTCCTCCTGGAAAGCTTCTCTTTTAATAAAGTTTCTACATTATTTCACCATTTCTGTGTTTTTCGTCGTGTCACGTCATTTTCCACGTGCCCAAAATAATCCCTTTAACCTAAGTTGGGTCGTTGACCAAAACAAACACTGACTACCGTAGATTAGTTCTCTTTGATTTGCATTAATCTTTGAGAGCCCGTACTGCACTCTGGAAGATTAACTTTCCGCTTACTTTTACCAGCGTCGGTCGTCAGACTAAATTTATCCAGTTACGTTAAGACGCGGCGCTAACCGCCATCGCCACCACCAGTCCACCTTTATTTCTTTTTTGGATTCTCGGCTATGCAGGATTGAGATGCTTCCAAGAGACATGGCCATCGCTTACTTGCATTATTATAAAGCGAAGTCTCATGGCTGGTCGAGTTGGTTCGACCCAGCCAGCTGGGCAGATCTGAGAAGGGGATCTTTCTTCCCCACATTTTCATGGCTCCCTCTGCGCTGCCCCCGCCCACTAATTGCGGTGGTAACGACATTACCGGCGGCGGAGATGAACTACTGAACAGCGGGGATAGTCTCTGCAACGGAAAGATGGCGAGGAAGAGAATGGCGTCCGAGATGGACGTAAAGACCCCAGCTGGAGCAGCCGCCGCTGCCACGCACACCGGTGTCAGTCCAAGGTTTTTCCGCCGAAGTCTTGCCACTTCCGACAGTCCTTCCTCTCCGCCGACCAGTCACGTGGCTGAGACGATGGGCGACTACTCCACTGATTCGAATTTGATTAGGGTGACGTCAGGTAATGGATTTTTATCCAGTTTTGCTTCGACTGATTCGTCTCAAATTCACAAACGGCCCGACCAAGGCCCCGAGGTTTGCGGATTCTCGGGTCTGCCCGTGTTCCAGCCGGAAAGGATGAGAAAAGTCTCAGTGCCGGCCAATCGTGCCACCCTCTCCGGCAGTAGCAGCAATTTCCATATGGAAGACTCCGCCGCCAGCGCATGGATGGACGGTATCGTAAAAGAACTCATCCACAGTTCCACCGCCGATTCAGTTCCCCAACTGATCCAAAACGTCCGTGAAATCATCTATCCCTGCAATCCTAACCTTGCCACCCTTCTCGAGCACCGCCTCCGGTCTATCACCGATCCCGCTCAGAGCAGCTTTTCCTCGGAGTCGGCGGGATTTACACCACAGCAGCGGCGCTACAACCAACCACCCTCTTCTCCTCCGAAGCTTAATCCAGTGGCAACGCAATCTGTAACAGGCATCAAAGAGAAGAAGGAAGAAATTCGACGCCATAAGAGAGACGAAGATGGCTTACACCTCCTTAATTTGCTTCTCCAATGCGCAGAAGCAGTGTCGGCTGATAACCTGGAAGAAGCAAACAACATGCTGCTGGAGATTTCGGAGTTGTCTAACCCTTTCGGAACGTCGGCGCAACGGGTGGCGGCGTATTTCTCGGAGGCGATGTCGGCTAGAGTTGTTAGCTCCTGCCTCGGAATGTATGCGGCGGTGCCGTTAGCATCATCGCCGCAGACCCTTTGCCAGAAGGTGGCTTCTGCCTTCCAGGTGTTCAACGGCATAAGCCCTTTCGTCAAGTTCTCACATTTCACGGCCAATCTGGCCATCCAGGAAGCGTTCGAGAGGGAGGAGAGGGTTCATATCATAGATCTGGACATCATGCAAGGCCTGCAGTGGCCGGGGCTCTTTCACATTTTGGCGTCCAGACACGGCGGTCCTCCATACGTGAGACTCACTGGATTTGGAAACTCTCTAGACGCCCTGGAGGCCACCGGCAAGCGCCTCTCTGATTTCGCCGGAAAGCTGGGTCTTCCCTTCGAGTTCTTTCCGGTGGCCGATAAAATTGGGAACTTGGACCCTAGGCGGCTGAACGTCAGCAAGAGGGAGGCGGTTGCCGTCCATTGGTTGCAGCATTCTCTATACGACGTCACGGGTTCCGATTCTAATATGCTGTGGCTTTTACAGAGGTAACGTGCTTTTCAAAACAATCTCAATCCCAGCGACGAAAAGTCGTCCTCTTTTTCCTCGCCATTGTAGACCTCGAGGTCAGTCTGTGGTGAAGAATTTTCTGATAAGTTAACTTTGCAGGCTGGCACCGAAGGTGGTGACGGTGGTGGAGCAGGACCTCCGGCAAGCAGGTTCGTTCTTGGGAAGGTTTGTGGAGGCCATACATTACTACTCCGCCCTGTTCGACTCCCTCGGAGCAAGCTACGGGGAAGATAGCGAGGAGCGGCATGTGGTGGAGCAGCAGCTGCTCTCGAGAGAGATCCGTAATGTGCTCGCAGTCGGCGGTCCGTCGAGGAGCGGGGAGGTTAAGTTCCAGTGTTGGAGGGAGAAGCTGAACCAGTCTGGGTTCAAAGGCGTGTCCCTGTCCGGTAACGCCGCCGCGCAAGCCACCCTTCTACTGGGCATGTTTCCGTCGGACGGCTACACATTGGTGGACGACAACGGCACTCTCAAGCTCGGGTGGAAAGATCTTTGCTTGGTCACTGCTTCAGCCTGGAGGCCTCCTTTTTATTCCCCGGCCGGCCATATTTGTCGTTTTTAAGCGCTTCAACTCTATATTTAAGGACACTCCGTTTTCTAGTTGTTTCTCGCTTTCTCTTCTTCTCCTTCCTCCATAGCTTCTCTGCAACTTCGTCTCGACTGAAAAAGAAAAAGGATAGGATCTCCCCATTTTCTAGTACCTAAAAAATGCAAATCAAATTGTTAGTCAAACTCTACCTGGCACTCGTTCAAACAAGCGGCATCCTTAGTCCATCTTTGTCAGATAAAATCAGGCCTGAACGAACATCAATTATACAGAAATTATTGATTTTAATTTAGTTTTAGTTATAACTTAAAAAAACAATATTTTTAAAAATAAAAAACTGTCAAATTAAAACCAAAACCGTAAGTTAAAAAAAAGTAAAATCCAACTCAAATATAATAAAAAATATTTATTATTATATTTTAATTTTTTTTAAATATAAAATAAAACTGGGTTAAACGGCTCATACCCTCTCGGCCATTACCTTGTGCGGCCTAACTAAATCTAACACTTGGCTAATCTGGCTATATGGACAGAATTCACGAAGCTCTTTGTACCATTTTTCTTTTTCTTGGCTCGAAATTAAAACCCGCGGCCTGGAAAAACGACTTCTTCCTTTTGATCATAAAACTCCTTATCATGTTCATGTTCTTTTTCCATTGTCGTTGTTACAAATTCACCTACACAATTACTTTTAAAATCTTTCACAAATAATGGTCATTTGTGAGCATGTATGATTTCTTCTTTTAGTAAGGCATACTCCTCTTCTCTAACGGCTCCTCAATAGAGACGTCTTCAACTCTATAGTTTTCTTCTGATTGCACATGATCACCTTAAGTGACTTCTAACAATTTACCGCTGCCTTCAATCACTTGCTCACTAGGCTCTTTTCTTCTTGAAAAATAGTATGAATAGGCCTCTCACAAGTTTCTTTGGATCTTTTAAGATCATCACGAATTTCATGAAAAAGTGCATTTATTTGATCATATTAGGCTACACACAATGAATCATAACTTCTTACCATAATTGGAAACCAAGAATGACTTAGAGTTTATGTCTTTAAATAGGCTACCAAAACACCTAAATAAAAAAATAAATAATTAAGAAACAACTAAGAATAAAGAAACTTTTTTAATTCGAAACTTAATTAATTTCTTAAAAGGAAAATTTCATAATTCCAAAACTTTCATAATTTGAGAAAGTAAACTTTTCTAATTTGAGAAAAGAAAACCTTTCTTATTCAAAACATAAACTAAATTAGCTAAAATAATAGTAAATAAGTAAAATATCGTTAATGAACTTGACCTGAGAATTTTCACTTTAAAACGTGTAATGGTAAGCTCATATCTGAGTCAAGTGGTTTCCAATTTAATTCGCTAGTGAAATAATGACTTGCAAAATTAACAAACTTTTTAGATAATCNTTGAAAACAAGAACTCTAAGTAGTTCTTGAAAATCAATGAAAACGAAGGACCTATTGATATTTAATAAATTTCATTTACTCTACAATATTGGAATAGACCTTCTAAGGAACAAATAACATTGACAGTTTGATGGTTAGATGATGATGGAAAAAGTTATAAAATTCCAAAATTCATGCATGTATTTTATGGTAAAAACATATATATGAATTCAAAACGCATGTGAGGATCTGCTGTGAAGCAAGGAATTATCATGAGAACGACCGTTTCAAAAGAGGGAGCACAAGGTGTGTCATGCCTCAGCTCTGCTGGTGTCTCCGCACAAGATCCTCAAATACGGAGCATACAAAAATAACTTTGTGAGGCATAACGTAAATACGATGAGGATGGTTGTTCCACGAGGCGGACAGCAAAGTGTGTCATTCCTCACTACAAGATGTCCTAACAACAAACCCTATGTTATGTAAAGAGTATGAATATAACGTAAATAAATGAGAAGATAAAAGTAATGAAAAGAGTTAAGAAAATCTTTGAGCATCATGAACATGTTATAATTTGTTATATGCATTTCTTTATCGAGCCTCATACTCATTTAGTGAACTTTGACGTATAGGTGATAATGTTGATACTAAGCCAGTTTGCGATGCACAATCGAGAAGATTCAACAAGATTTGTTAAGTGAGATAATGGGTGAAGTATGAGAATATTGGTTTTTTGAAAAACGATTTATGTCATGTTAGTCTCGTTGAATCTCCATGTTTTGAATTTTAGAGATACTTGGAACTCATACTTTTATATTTTACGTTTATGATTTTACGATTTCAAAGCAAGGGATTACACCCATTCGGATCTCAGCGTCGTTTTAGAGTTATACTTTCGGTGCATGTTTGTATGTTTCCAATGTTGTTTTGGTATTGACCTCCGTTGCATATTTTCAAAAGGATGGTTTTTAACCCAATAATCCAAACACATATTTTCAAAATAACAATGAATTTAATTTGATTTTATGTATATAAATTTGTTAGAAACTTGGAGATGTTAAAACGATGAACTTGAGATGTCAATTGATAAATTCAAAGTCTAATGTGCAATTGAAAACAATCTTACATTTTAGCGATGGAATAACGAGTATACGTAGAAAAATTATTTACAAGACTCAAACTACGACCTTTTATCGACATAAATTTCATGATTTTACATGAAAATGGAGAAAAGTATTATCGGGGAAGCATATCAGAGATTGAAAACTGATTAACTGACACTCCAGTGCCAATCTGCATTCCATGTCCACCATCTTCCACATCTCTTGACTGATCTGGCTCGTAGCCGCTGACCAGAAGAAAGCCAGGTTGAGTCGGATGAGGGAGATTAATAGAGTCGTTGCTCAACATCAAAGAGACAGAAGCCATTGTTGGCCTCTCATCTTTGCTCTCCTGAACACACAGAAACCCTATGTGGATGGCTCTCATTATATCCCCCATCCCGCCATTGCCGGCCAGCCTTGGATCTATCATGGTCTCCGCCCTCCCCTCCTGCCACTTCTTCCATCCCTGCAAATGCAAACGTGTTTTTCAATCTCCATAATTTATCTGTTTCTCAACAACACGATCGTCAGCATTATCTTCGCACTTACGTAAGTTAGAAGGTGTTCGACGTTGCCGGCATTGTGGACGCAACTATTTTTCTGGCCACTTACGATCTCCAATATCAGTACTCCAAAACTGAATACATCAGATTTTACAGAAAAATGTCCATGGACTGCGTACTCTGGAGCCATATATCCACTGCGTACATACAAAGAAATATATGTAAGTACAGTTTCAGCTTCTTATATGAGTTGTTAGTCTATGCTTTGCTCGGGTTCAGTTTGGTTTTCAATGTTTATAGAACCCAAAACCATGAACCGAACAAAGATCTAAGGGTTTCTGGGATTCAAAACCGATAATAGTTCGTATATGGGAGGTTTCCATCTAATTCTCCCTTCAAATGCAAGTGTCAAGGGTGAGAGTTGAACTAACTATGTTCCGATAATTCTTCTTGTTTTATCTTGAGTTTGGTCGCAATCGAGCAGCCTTGCCGTGCCAAAATCTGAAATTCTCGGGTTCATATCGTCATCAAGCAATATGTTATCAGCTTTGAGATCACGGTGAATGATTTTTATCTGAGAATCTTCGTGGAGATAAAGAAGCCCTCGAGCAATTCCTTTTATGATTTTGAATCGCATTTGCCAGTTCAAACTTTCACGTCTACCATGATCTACACATAGCAAACCAATATAACTAGTTACTTTTTTTCAACCAAAAGCGACCACAATGATCGTTAAATATTGCACGAAACCAGAAGAGTACCGAAAATGAAGCGATCAAGGCTTGCATTGGCCATTAACTCGTAGATGAGAAGTCTTTCCTCTCTTACCAAACAGAATCCCAATAGTCTAACTAGGTTTCTATGTTGAAGCTTGGCAAGTAAAACGACTTCATTTTTAAACTCCAATTCTCCTTGTCTAGATCCTCCTGCAAGCCTTTTCACTGCAATTGGTTGACCACTAGGGAGTTCACCCTGATACCAAAATGAAATAAAGTAAAGATAGTTTTGTTAATGTATATCAACAGAATATTGTCTCTTTCTAGATAGAGTATGTACAATTTTATTTTCAGACTATGCCCAATACGTATCATGTGATTATAGATGGTACTCAATTTATAAATAATTGTTAGGATCCACTCCCAAGCAATTTCGAATGGGCACTCATAATTGTGGGTCGTGAGAGACTAAACTTCTTTTAAGGATGTTCCGAAATAGAATTCAAGTCATAACACAAGGATAACTTTATAACAAACGTATTTATTGGGAAATCACATCTATCAACAAAATTTTTTCAAAGCAACCTTCGTACCTTATAAACAGAACCAAATCCACCTTGACCGAGTTTGTTTTCCTCAGAAAAATTATTTGTAGCATCTCTGATCACAGCGAAGTTGAATTGCAACGATTGAATCTCACTCACGGTGCTTAAAGTAGCTGAGAAAAAAATCAAAGAACAGGGATATCACGAGAGCCAAATACTTGTTCTGAAATTTGACCTAACTTTGGGTGATGCCCACATTTTGTTGGGTTTATATAATAATTCATCATTAAGTTATTGCAATCATTTAATACTTTTAGACTTAAAAAGTCCAATTGTACATTGAGACTATCCTAACCTGAATGAATTTGCAAAGTCTATCTTAACATAAATGAATGTTTAAAGTTACAACGACTAAAATAAGAAACTAAATGAAGTTAAACTTTACAACTTACTTTCATGTGCTTCCATTCGCTTCCTAAATTTCATGTATGCGCATAGGAAAGTGATGAACACAAATGAACCCCCAAGAACCGACGTAACTATTATCGCAATAGTTTTGGATTGGCTTGTCTTTCTTCCTGCAACACAGCCAACATGAACGTCGAGAAATTTAAGAAAGTCTAAGTATCCTCAAATGGGTTTCTTCCGATTTTAAGGTGTTTGGGGTTGAAGAAAACAAAGGAACTTAATTGAAAAAGAGAAAGAAAACCCTGGAACCATCTTGAATCTACTACCTTGTGTAGATTTCGTAGAATCGTTATGATTGTCCGTCTCCGGCGGAGACGCCGTTGGATCATCTCCATCCGCAGCAGTGTCAAAGAACTGGACGACGTCGAATTTAAGAAGGCAACTTGGAGTAAGAACCACTGCCGCATAACTACAACATTTGACAGACAAAATACCGTTCAAGCAATCGTCGCACTGTGATCCTGTTAAATCTGGAGTGCATTGTAAAACCCCATATATTGTTTTGGAATTCGGAACTTGTATTTTTCAGGCTGCGTACTTCCGAACGGAACCGCCGAACACGGCGTCTGCTCTTAGGCGATCCGTCAAAGTCGTCAGCGTCAGAGACCAGTCATCTGTGTTTGGAACCCTTGCACTGTTCTTAAATATGAAACGTGGTTCAGGTTCAAATCTGCCAACTATGGCGCGATTTGCGTACCGAAACATACAATACTCGAACCAGACGATTGGTTCTTTACTATTAGGGCAAATTCTTCGCAGATATTGCTTTGCGTTATCAAGGCAGCTTCGACAAGTTTCCGAAGCAAGGTCTCCTCTGCAAAGTCCGACTGCGTTCACCTCGTCGGAGGCCTCGCCGTACGAGGAATTATAGAAGAACTTATCCCCTTGGTCGTCGGATAGTAAAGAGTCAAGAGCTCGAGGGACGTTGATCGCCATGAGACTGCTATCGAGGAAGGTTCCTCTGTCAAGGAGACAGCTGTAAATTGTATAGGCATTGTTGAGTTGCGTCATTAGCAAAAGAAGAGTGACAATTGTTAAAGACGCCATTGATAACATGGTTTCTCCAACCCACAAACGTCAGTATATCAGAAGAGGGTTAAACTTAGCCTTCTTTCTCGCTAGGTTATAAACTGAACTCTTTTAAGTTTTGACTTTGAAGAGCGAGAAAATGGGAAAGCTTACAAGTTGACCTAAGACTAGATGGGTTGTATTATCTACCTAATGCAATATTCCACTCTATTGTTAAATTTCCTTTAACAATTCATCTGTTTGCAGAAGATTTTCTTATTTTTATTTATAAGGTAATCATGATTAGGTGTTTTTTAATTGACACATTGAGTTTATAATTGCATCAATTGACATTTCTAATTTCTAGCTGAATTCAACTCACACTTTGTCGTTTATTTCTGTAAAAAAACTTAAACATTTTTCTTCCTTACTCGTCGTCATCCCCTCTTGCATCTCGCTGGAGCTACTCTCGAGTCTTGCCTAAGTTGAAGCTCAAACCAATCAAGACCCGTGAGACTCCCTTCAAGGTTGAAAATTTGGATTTCGTTGATTTTTCCCATGATTTGTTTTTCATTTTGATGTCCGATCCTTTGAAAAGAGGTGGGAATCAGAAGATATCTAAGAAGATCATGAAGATAGTTTTTTGGATTTTTATGTATTCATTCATTTGTAGGTGGGGAGGATAGTGGTTGAGCTTTGCCGCCTGTAAATTGCTCTCGAATATTTGTTTATTGTGACGATGAGCATCAAATCAGATACATACACTCTTTATTCGTTTTGACTATGTTCTTTTCGTTTTTGCCGTTCATCTGCAAAATGTGTCTTTAAAGAGTCTTGATAATACGTTCCACTCTTTGTGTTCTTAGTATAGCCAATGAACACATATTTCTTATTCTTATCATCGGGCTTGGTTCTTCTTTAGTCTTGTACATGTGCGCAGGTCACACTACCAAACACTTTAAAGTATGATAGAGTTGGTTTATGACTGCTCCAAGCTTCTTGTGGAGATTGATTTGTCAATATCGTATGTAGACATCAGTTTTGAACATACATAGCGCATCACATTTGCCCAAAATTCATGTAACACGTTTTTACTCTTCAACATTGAACGATCAAGAATCGTTTGATTTTTTTTGGCGATGCTATTTTGTTGAGGTGAATATGGTGCAGTCAAGAATCTTTTGACGTCATGTTCCTCTCAATATTTTGTGAAGAATGTGGGCATGCAGTCTCTCATTCTATACGATCCTAAAGCTTTGACGTACAAATTGATTGTCTTCTCTACTATTGCCTTGAATTTTTTGAACACCTCAAATGCCTCAGATTGTTTCTTCAAAAATAAAGCCAAGGTTTTCTTGTAAAGTCGTCAATGAAAGTAATGAAATACCTCTCTCACTAAATGATTTTAAAGTAATTGGGCCACATATGTCGGTGTGTACCAACTCGAAAGGTTCATCGCATGATATTCAGCTTTCTTTTGATAGTGTGTTCTAGTTTGCTTGCCAAATACACAACTTTCACAAAACTTCTTAGTAAAATCAATGTTGAGTAGCCCATTGATGATTTCTTCTGTTGCTAACACTTTTAGTCTACCATGATGTCCATACTGTTAGTGTCATAAGCTCGTTTTGTCTTCCATATTGACTTGCAAACACCTTTCTTTTATATTCTTTAAGTTGAGCTTGAACATCTGATTTTTTTTCATCTCCACATGCGCGAGTAATCAACCATGTTTATCCTTCAAGTGCAACATCCGGTCTTTCATGAAAATCGAACACCATTTTTCCAATAATTGCCCTATGATGAGAATATTACTCTTCAATTTTTGTACGTAGTAGATATCCTCCATAATACCTTCTTTTTCATTTTTTTGGGAAAAATATATTTTTTTCTCGACCTTTGACTTGGACCTTCGATGCATCTCCAAAAGACACATGTCCTTATCTTATCTCTTGCATATCAACAAAGAGATATTGTGTTCACACATATGATCGCTAGTACCGGTGTTGAGGTATCCACCATATTGCTATTTGGAATGAAGTCTTCATGGGCCATCATGAGAACACCATCATCTTTGTTCTTATCTTCCGCGACTAGATTCACGTTTTCTTCCACCTCTTTCTCCAAGTAGCAATACTTTGTGTAGTGTCCATATTTGCTGCAATTGTAACATTTGATATTTGTACGATTTAATCGACCACCTCTTCCATGAGCAGGGCCTCGTTCACGTCAATTTTATTGTCTCATTTGTCCTATCTTTTCATTTGTATTTCCACGACGACGACCTCTTCCGCTATCGGAACCGTGACCTCTACAACCACATCCTCTTCCTTGATTGTGTTCCACATACAACTCGTCATACCCCTTGACAATCATCTTTGTTTGTAAGGCCTCCTCTAAGACCTCTTGTTTGTTTTTCTTCTTCTTTTGTTGTTCATGCACTTCAAGAGAGCTCGCAAGTTCATCGACAAACATTTCTTCAAAAATTTTTGACTCATCGATTGCACATACGACATTCTCAAAATCATTTGCCAATGATCAGAGAATTTTCTCTACATCTCTTGCATCCGTGAGAGTTTCTTCATTTTGTTAGAGTTGATTCGCTACTATTTGCACACGAGTAACGTAGTTAGATATGTCTTCCAAGTCCTTTATCTTCATGGACTCCAACTCACCATGTAGAGTTTGAAGACACACTTGTTTAACCCGATCGGCACTTTTGAATACTTTTTGCAAAGTATTCAATGCTTCCTTTGAAGTTGATGTACTAGCAATCTTCTCAAAAACTCGACTCATCTACCGCTTGCAATAAGAGATAGAGAACATCTTTATCCTTCATTTGCATTTCTTTCAATGCTTTCAATTGATTCGTTGTAGAAGAACTAATATTTTCTTGCTCCTCGTAGCTATTTTTGACTACTTCCCACGCATTTCCTGCACCAAGTAAAACATGTAATTTAATACTTCAATTGTCGTAGTTCATCTTTGTGAGTCGTGGTAGCGGAATTTGGCGCAACGTTGAGCTCTCATCGTTTGACATAGCTCTCATGCCAATTTGAAAGAAAACAAAATTTAGAAAATTGAGTTTCTAAAGAGGAGAAAGAACATAATATGGAAGAGAGAAAACTTGTAAACTTTTGTCTTCTTTTTATTTCATACAGTCACTATTTATAATATAAAGTCACATAAATAACATTTAAAACAAAATTCAATCAAATAGCAACTCTTGGATTATTTATTTTTAAAAACTCTCATAGTAATTTTTTTGACCTTTTGTTACTAAAACGACCATAACGTTTTTCACAGTACTCAGAATGACCTAAAACTTTAACCAGTGAAAACTAGACATTCGGGGCATAGAAATTCATAGGTCATACGTTAAATTTAGTGGTTGTTTTCTCTTCCAAAAGTCAGTCGAAATCTGATCTAAAAAATTGAAGGGTTTTTATTATTATATACTTCATTGAGTTTAATGCTCAACAGTTCGATGTTGTCTAGATTGTGGACAAAACTGTTTTTTTGGCCGCTTATGATCTCCAAAATTATTACTCCAAAACTAAATAAGTCAGATTTTACTGAAAAATGTCCATGGACTCCATACTCTGGAGCCATATATCCACTGCGTACAAACAAAGAAAACTAAGCATATAAGGACATTAGAATGGAACTGTTGGTTCTAGTCGGTTCACCCTTCGAATTGTGAGTATCAAGGGTAAGGGTTGAGCTCACTATGTTCCAACTATTCTTTTCATTTTATCTTGAATTCAGTTGCAATCAAACAGCCTTGTTATGCCAAAATCTGAAATTCTCAAGTTCATATTGTCATCAAGCAATATGCTATCAGCTTTGAGATCACGGTGAATGATTTTTATCCGAGAATCTTTGTGGAGATAAACAAGCCCTCGAGCAATTCATTTTATGATTTTTAATCGCATTTGCCAGCTCAATCTTTTGCATCTAACATGATCTACACATAGCAAACCAATATCATTAGTTACCTTTTCCAACCAAAAGCGAACAAATTGATCATTAAATGTTGCACAAAACCAAATGAGTACCGAAAATGAAACAATTAAGGCTTGCATTGGCCAATAACTCGTAGATGAGAAATCTTTCCTCTCTTGCCAAACATAATCTCAATAGTCTAACTAGGATTCTGTGTTGAAGCTTAGCAAGTGAAACGACTTCATTCTTAATTCTCCTTGTCCAGTTCCTCATGCAAGCCTTTTCACTACAATTCTTTGCCACTTGAGAGTTCACCCTGATGTCAAAACAAAAATAAAGTGAAGATATGATGGATTGTCCAAGTAGATTGGAGTGCCCAATGACTTCATTGTCGGCTAGCCAAATATTTTCTACTTGGAGTAATATGTACGGATTTATCCTTAACTTATACGCCTAAAACACATTATCTTGATGAGAGAAGAGTACTCGACTTATAAATCGTTGTCAGGTTTCATTTGCAGTCAATGTCGAATGGGTACTCACATACCAAACTACTTTTCAAATTGACTCTAAATAGAATTCAATTCATAACACAAGGAGAACTTTATAGCGAACATATTTATCTCAAAGTCAAGTTTGTCAGTGACTCTTTTTCAAAGCCACCTTCATACCTTATAAACAGAACCAAATCCACCTTGACCAAGTATTTTTTTTCTAAGAAAAGTTATTTGTAGCATCTCTGATCACAGCAAAATCGAATTGAAACGATTGGATCTCATCCTCGGTGCTTAAAGTAGCTGAAATAAAATCAAATAGGCGTCAAAACCTCGCTTTAAAGAACCCTAAACAGCTTTCATTCCTAACTGTATGTTGGGTGTAATGCGTGTATCGTTATTAAACCGCAAGTGCACAGTTCACAAGTAATATAAAAGATATCGATCCCTCGAGGAAAACGAGTAAAATCTTCTTTAAAAATAAATGTGAAAACAGGGTTGCTCAATAAAGTTGTGAATGAGTTTTCTAAATTCTAAAATAAATTGCAAGTGTGTAAGATAAGATGGAAAATGTGAGAAATAGTGTCAAGAAATTAGCACAAAAGAAGTAAGAAATAATATCGATGAGAAAGCGTGGTCGGATTGATCTTTTGTTGCTGGAATCCTCGGCCACAGCGGAGGCTACGGCTGCGTTGCAGAACGATTGACTGAAATCGAATCATCGAATAACCGGGGCTGGCATGGCCTCCGATTTTTTCTTCTTTCCTCACTCCCTTCCGTACATACGGTAAGGAAAATAAGTTCAGAATATCCATCATCGACTTTTATCAAAAACGGAATATAAATGAAGAGTAAATCAGTCTATTAATCCGTTCAAGGCTCGGGTAAATCCCTAATGGCATTTTAGGAAGATAGCGAAACTCATTTTAGCTGTGGCATGCAGTCCAAACATGAGAGAAATTGTAAAACTAAACAGATTAATTAAAATAGTGCAAGCAACACATGAGTTTTCCAGTCAACAGCAAATCAATCCAACCACAGACAATTTAGCTCATCATTGAAGCAAAATCGAAAACAGAAATTTGTTCATAAACTATCGCCATGCGATTTTCTCTGCAATTAAGCTCACCGACTAATGCTTCAAACTCAGGTCAAAAACCCAGAGCTCCTCAGCTCGTCGTCGGCTGCTAGAATGTTGATTTTCGCAGCTCCAATGATTTTCTCCGTATCTTTCGTCTAATTCTGTCCAAGTCCGAAAAACCCAGCTCGTTGCTGTTTTTTGGACTCTTCTCCTCCGTCCTCTCGCTTTTCTCCTTCTCCGTGGTTTCTCCTTTTGCTCGCTGCTGATTTTTTCATTTTAATAGCTTCTCCAGCCGGTTTCCTTGCTCGAATCTTCCGGATTCTCCACTCCTTCTCTCTCCATTCTGTTTCGCACAATCGCCTCCATCATTGAGTTTTGATTTTCTGTTTTTTTGCGATGCCCCGACAATTGCCCAGCCAAATAAGCCTTGCACAAAAGGACAAAAAACAGGACACGTGTAGCTTCTGGAAAGATAATAAAATACCCAAGAAAAACAGCGTCTAATTCATTAAAAACCACGTGTTAATCCCGTGCACCTATGCTGTAGCACATTTCACAGCACACGCTCACAGCAAGCATGTTTTTCTTTACTTCTAGGCATTTTTGCTTACAATTAATCAAGATTCAAGGCTGTAAATAAGCCCATTTCAGGACTTATCACTGTACTATAATGTTGCAATAGATACAAGGGATGTTACCTATCCCAAATACTTGTTCTCAAGTTTGACTTGACTTTGGGTTATGCCCACGATAAAGAGCAAAACATAATAAATAATATTACGTTGATTATTTTAAAATAATAATGATAGTGTACATAGTTTTTGCTTGTGATAATATAATAAATAATTATTTGATTTAATTTAAGTAATTACGCTTTAATTGCTCAAAATATTTTTAAAATATTAAAATAAGAAAGTAAATCTTTGCTACTCACTTTCATGTGCTTTCATTCGCTTCCTAAATCTCATAGATAAGAATATGAAAGGCATGAAGACCAATGAACCCCCTGCAGCACACCCAACATGAAAGTCGAGGATTTAAGAAAGTCTATGCATCTTCAAATTGTTTTCTTCCTATTTTCAAAAGTGTTTTTAGCAGAAGAAAACAAAGGAAATTAGATAAAAGGAGAAAGAAAACCATGGAATCAACTTGAAAAATGGTACCCTGGGTAGATTTCGAAGAACCATTATGATTGTCCATCTCCGGCGGCCATGCCGTTGGATCATCTCCATCCGCAACAGTGTCAAAGAACTGGACGAAGCGAAACTTCATAAGACAACCTGTAGTCACGACCAAAACCGTATCACTAGAACATTTGACGGACAAAATACAATTTAAGCAACCATCGCCATTTGATCATCTTAAAATTGGTTTCTTCCTATTTTCTTTCACTCATTGTAGTTATATTATGAGATTGTTGTTTGACTAATGTCAAACCATGGCTTGAATGCAATCAAAACTTGGGCAAATGGCAGCTTCGAGCTAGCGAACTCAACTCACGAGCCTGGTTCTCGATCCGGTTCACGATAGTACGACTCAACTTGAACTCTTTCGGACTCACAAAAGTACAAACGAGGCAAGCGAGCTTGTGAGCCAACTCTATGACACTTCTAGACTCATAAAAGTCTTCACAAATGATTGCTAAAAAGTTCATAAAAAAGTATGAAAGGTTCGTTGTAGGAACACTAAGTTCTAGGAATATTTTTACACTTTACCCTAGTTGTATAATGAAAATAGAGTATTGATCCCACGAGGATAGTTACCAAATTAATTTACTAAATTCAAAGTAGTTTTAAGTAACAGGATTATATATTTTTTGTTTTTTCCAAAGAGTTAAAATAACAATAAATAAATTGAAATTATAAAGATTAATTTAGAAGTATATGATAGAGTAGGTTAAATTTGATTTAATAAGTTTACAAATAATGTTTTACGATGCTATTTTTAGAGGACCATCTAAAAATGTAGCTAAACCACAACACACTAAAGAGTTTTCAAAATTTTACAATCAAGACAAGCTGCATCATGCCAATAACTAATCACCCGTGAAGTGATTAGGTTTTGATTAAGACGACAACACTATTGCATTCTCGTTAAAAATTAGGTTTTGATTTTTTTTACAAATCAATGAGATCAATTTCTAAGATGATGCATGAGATGTCAAATGAATCTAAAACATGGTCTTTCATCCATCATGAAACTAGCTTATCAAGTTCCTGTAAAGTATTCATAAGACTTGTCGCATAAATAGGTGATTATAAAAACAAAATACCATCACAACTATATTGAAAAATCAATTCGAGTGAAAAGAGAGTGTCACAAAAGGGACAAACTCTGCTGTCCCACGACAAAGACGAAGATAGAAGACCCAACATCTCATGACACAGAAGGAACTGACGACGATGAGGTTAGAGCCCGGGCCTAAATAAACTAGAATTGTCGCCACCACCTGTAACATGCCAAGAATAGACTCATCTTCGCCCGTAGTAGAAGAGATTGAAATACCCTCATGACACTTTGTCATTAATGTCATATTAATAAAAAAACCATATGTAATTTACACTAATTCAAAATTAAATAGATATAAAAACAAGCATATTAGCGACCAAGCCTCTTCTCAATTTTACTGGTGTCAGTCCTCCAAAATAGGAATTTCAAATCATATAGAAAAATATAGGGCTGACAATAAAATTGTATTGACTTGCCAACTCGACCTAAATCGATTAATTAAGTCAGATTGGATAGGTTTTTAAACGCTCCCTAAATTGAACAGATATCAAAATATAATATTTTTTTGCTTAATAAACTTATATTTGATACTTCAAAGTTTCTCATTGTTTAATTTTAGATATTTTTAATTCTTATAATTAGAATAACTATTTGGTTTGGACATTTATATATTTGTATTCTTGGTTAAATATGTATATATTTTTGTATTTGCTCGCTTTTTATTTTTTTATTAATCTAGTTACATATAACAGTTATTAATCTAGTTACCCGTGGGTCCCTTGTTCACTTTTATAATGATTATAATTAAATACTTTTTTATAATGATTTTATTTTAAATTGCATATAATTATTATTAGTTTATTTCTATAGTTGGAAATATCCTCAAAATAGGATATTTTAAATATTTAATGTGTGTGTTAAGTGTATTGAAGCTAAATTATTAAAATTGAAAATATTGAAGACCAAATGCAAAAGTCTTGAGGTTGAGGTTGACTAGTATTGAGTTCAGGTCGACCCGAACAGAAAAGTAGAAATCCTTATTAGAAACGTCTCTAGAAGAGTTGATCATAAAGGTTTTTGGGTAGACCGAAATCACTAAAGCACAAATTCAAAAAATACAACTCTCTGTAAGGGTCGACTATTTTTTTACTTTGAGTCAAACAAAATCTCTGAAGTGCTATTTCAAATAGTAGTCTTTGAAAGGATCAACCAAAAAACTTCAATTAGGTCGACCGATCACAAAAAAGGTTGACCCAAAATGCGTCCAATGACTAGTTTCAAATTCAAAATGAGGAAAAGGGTTGACCGGTATATGTTTGTGATGACCGAATCGGGGTGGGGTAGAGTTCTACAAGTAAAAGAGTTAATTTTTCAAGTCAGCAAATTTTTAAAGAGAGAAAATAATGAAGCGCTGTCAAAATTTTTCTTGAATCTCTCTACCGAGTGCTATCTTGTCATCTACTCATTTGTGAGTATTTGAGTGTTTCAAATTTCTTTGTAACCATATTTTATGCTTGTGTGAACTTAAAAGTGTTGATGACCCTAAAAAAGAAAGTCGTCTAAGAGTTGATTGACATCCGAAGTTAATTTTGTTTGTTCAAGTTTGAGAAATAAAAAAATATTCAAGCGGTAGTCTTGGAACATGAGTGTAGGAAAAATTTTGGGCCATATTGCGTTGACGAACAGTGGTTTGTTTCTAACACTTTTGTTTATATTTATCACAAATACCATTAAGGAAATAGATTTACAAGTCGAAATGTCCACAACCCAAGAAAACTCAAAAAATATTCAATAAAAGAGCAATAAAAGCCGCTACTCGGGATAATAGCGAGAACAACACTTCTTCGGAGGATGAGAAAATTACAAACATGTGCTTTATGGTCAAGGAAGTACATGACTCTTTTAGTGACAATGTATAATTGAAAATACTTATATTTGAAAAATTGTACCCACAAACAATTACTCTTTACTGTATTACAAAGCTCAAACTAGAAATATGTACAGTTTTCAAATTATTGTTCAAAATAAAGAACCTAACAAGGTTTTGTGAGTTAGATTTCTTATACTAAACTGCAGTAGACATCGAAACAACAAATTAATGTTTGACTCATAGAGATCAAAATTTCGTAGAAAAACTTATGAATGTTCAAAATTATCCTAACGGGTTAAGGTTGACCAAAATTGAGTGGTTAACATTTTGATCAACTGAAAGAATGTTAGGCTACAAAGTTTAGATTTTTGGTCGACCAAATTGGAATTAAATGTTTTTGTTGGTCGAAATTCGAGATTCAATCAGGTTAAACACTTTATTCGAGCTAATTTTGAGGGCTAAAAGGGGCTTGATTTTGGCTCTCTCCATGTAATGTTTTGAGGTATATGACTTGAGAATGAGAAATATTTGATTCTTCTTGAATAAGTTTGAAGAATATGTAACTCTTACGCTCTTCAACAACTTCGGAGAAAAAAAGAAAAAGAAATCGGCTTTGTTTTCTAGGTAACATTCTCATCTTTTTCATGAATTACGTAGATAGAATCCTATATTGGATGAATGTTTAAAGATTGGTGAGTATTGGATACCATATGACTAGGTCACGGAAAATGTATAGTTAAGGGCCATTAAAATTAAGAAACTTGCGGGTTATTTTCCATATGCTTATTGCTTATTGGTGAGTATTTAACTTTATTTACTTTTTTATTTTAATATGTTAAAATATTTACTTTGAGATATTAAAATTTAATTAATTTATTAGATTATCACAAGAAATCACTATATAACACGACATTTATTATTTTAAAATAGTCATTACACGTTTTCTTTTCCCGTAGCGCAATGCTTGAACTAAAAACATGTTTTCAAGTACTAAAATGTTGTCAACTATTTCTGGGAAACCTAAAATTTCTTACTTTCAAACAAATTTTTTTGACAACAAACACCTCAAAATTTTAATTTCTTATACAATCCCTTCAACGTTAAATTTTTTCAATGTCAATTCATCGCGCTAAGTAATCAACCCCACTCAACTATAAATAATATTAGTCGGTTTGAAGTGTTAGTTATCAGAAAAATTTATTCAAAGGGTCTAACAAAAATACTTCAAACGTTCAGGGTATTAACTTAAATTAACATCAAAGAAATAGTAACAAATACTATTGGTCAATTGACATACTAAATAGTCAAAGTCATCCAAGCTATACAAATTCATAGAAGTGAAAGACGACTTGATGAAAAATTGGACTTTTAAGTGTACTAGTAACAAAAGATTACAATGATGAAACTTTTAATTATCATGCAAACCTAATAAATTGTGAGCATAGCCCAAAGTTAGGTCAAATTTGAGACAAGATTGTGGTACAGGTGACATCCCTAGTTTTTCTTGTGTGATTGGAGTTGAGTCAAGAATGACAGTTGTTTAAGGTTCTTCAAAGCTAGTTTTGATGCCTATTTGGTTTTGTCTTAGGTACTTTAAGCCGCGGGAGTGAGATCCAAACCTTGCAATTCGGTTACACTATGATTAGAGAAGCTACGGATAACTTTTCTGAGGAAAAAAAAACTTGGTTAAGGTAGATTTGGTTCGATTTATAAGGTATAAATGATGTTTTGAAAAAGGGTTTCTTACAAACTTCACTTCTCAAGCAAACTGTTTGATGTAAAGTTATCTTAGTAGAATGACTTGAATTCTATTTTGGGTTGAGTTGTAAAGCAAATCAGACTGTGATGACCCACAATTATGAGTACTCATCCCACATCGATTGAGAAGGAATCCTGACAAATGATTTATAGGTTGACTATCCATCGCTAATTAACATAATATTTTTTTATCATAATTTATGAATAAAGTTATATAAACTCTAACTCAGAATGGAGAATATTCTGCGATGAACTATTCAACTTACTTGTAACAATTTAATAAATTACTAAATATTTTAAGCTTATGAATGAAATAAAATTTAATTATTTATATTTTATATTAATATTTTATTAACATGTAGGTAATTTTTTTATTTCTAAAGGAACATTTAACTTGGCATCGATTACTTCCTTGTTCGAGTAGTGTTTCCGCTCAGGTTTTAGTATAAAATTAAAGAGTATAAGAAGTCAAAGCATATACATACATCAATACATGTAGGCGTACTTAAAGACGCATATACTGACCCAAGCATGCCACCTGTGAACACTG
Organism: Begonia fuchsioides; assembly: GCA_003255005.1. Lineage (NCBI taxonomy): Eukaryota > Viridiplantae > Streptophyta > Magnoliopsida > Cucurbitales > Begoniaceae > Begonia > Begonia fuchsioides. The sequence continues at coordinate 43,918 of QAOC01024769.1, forward strand.
AACATTGACTTTAATTACTAATAAAAGCGCAATTAATCTAATGTCAACTTGTCATCGTTAACATTTTCTCATGGTTCAAAGTCAAACTTTAAAGAACTACAAATGAAACCGAAGCCAAATCATGCCAAAGAGTCAACCACAGAATATTTACATCTTAGAGAGAGAGAGAGAGAGAGAGAGAGAGAAGACTGAGTTTCTGCCTCTTCTGATACAGTGAAGTTCTTGGGTTAGAGAAACCATGTCATCAATGGCGTCTTCAACCTTTGTCACTCTCCTCTTGCTAATGGCGCAACTCAACAACGCCTATGTCAATTATTACTGTCTCCCAGAACGAGGGACCTTCCATGATAACAGTACATTTGCAATCAACCTCCCTCGAGCTCTTGACGCTTTAATCTCCGACAACCAAGCCGGAAAGTTCTTTTATAATTCCTCATACGGCAATGCCCCCGACGAGGTGAATGCGATCGGACTTTGCAGAGGAGATATTACTTCTGAAACTTGCAGAAACTGCCTCGATCAAGCAACGCAATATTTGCGAAAAAGTTGCCCTAATAGTAAAGAACCAATCATCTGGTTTGAGTACTGCATGTTCCGGTACGCAAATCGCGCCATAGTCGGCATCTTGGAAGCTTATCCACGTTACACACTTTGGAACAGTGTACAGTTTCTAAACCCAGATGACTGGTCTTTGACGCTGTCGACTTTGACGGATCGCCTAAGAGCAAACGCCGTGTTCGGAGGTTCCGTTCGGAAATACGCAGCCGGAAAAATACAAGTTCCGAATTACAAAACAATTTACGGGGTTTTACAATGCACTCCAGATCTAACCGGATCACAGTGCGACAATTGCTTGAACAGTATTTTGTCTTTCGAATGTTGTAATTATGCGGTAGTGGTCCTTACTCCAAGTTGCCTTCTTAAATTCGACGCCGTCCAGTTCTTTGACACTGCTGCGGATGGAGATGATCCAACGGCGTCTCCGCCGGAGACGGACAATCATAACGATTCTACGAAATCTACACAAGGTAGTAGATTCAAGATGGTTCCAGGGTTTTCTTTCTCTTTTTCAATTAAGTTCCTTTGTTTTCTTCAACCCCAAACACCTTAAAATCGGAAGAAACCCATTTGAGGATACGTAGACTTTCTTAAATTTCTCGACGTTCATGTTGGCTGTGTTGCAGGAAGAAAGACAAGCCAATCCAAAACTATTGCAATAATAGTTACGTCGGTTCTTGGGGGTTCATTTGTGTTCATCACTTTCCTATGCGCATACATGAAATTTAGGAAGCGAATGGAAGCACATGAAAGTAAGTTGTAAAGTTTAACTTCATTTAGTTTCTTATTTTAGTCGTTGTAACTTTAAACATTCATTTATGTTAAGATAGACTTTGCAAATTCATTCAGGTTAGGATAGTCTCAATGTACAATTGGACTTTTTAAGTCTAAAAGTATTAAATGATTGCAATAACTTAATGATGAATTATTATATAAACCCAACAAAATGTGGGCATCACCCAAAGTTAGGTCAAATTTCAGAACAAGTATTTGGCTCTCGTGATATCCCTGTTCTTTGATTTTTTTCTCAGCTACTTTAAGCACCGTGAGTGAGATTCAATCGTTGCAATTCAACTTCGCTGTGATCAGAGATGCTACAAATAATTTTTCTGAGGAAAACAAACTCGGTCAAGGTGGATTTGGTTCTGTTTATAAGGTACGAAGGTTGCTTTGAAAAAATTTTGTTGATAGATGTGATTTCCCAATAAATACGTTTGTTATAAAGTTATCCTTGTGTTATGACTTGAATTCTATTTCGGAACATCCTTAAAAGAAGTTTAGTCTCTCACGACCCACAATTATGAGTGCCCATTCGAAATTGCTTGGGAGTGGATCCTAACAATTATTTATAAATTGAGTACCATCTATAATCACATGATACGTATTGGGCATAGTCTGAAAATAAAATTGTACATACTCTATCTAGAAAGAGACAATATTCTGTTGATATACATTAACAAAACTATCTTTACTTTATTTCATTTTGGTATCAGGGTGAACTCCCTAGTGGTCAACCAATTGCAGTGAAAAGGCTTGCAGGAGGATCTAGACAAGGAGAATTGGAGTTTAAAAATGAAGTCGTTTTACTTGCCAAGCTTCAACATAGAAACCTAGTTAGACTATTGGGATTCTGTTTGGTAAGAGAGGAAAGACTTCTCATCTACGAGTTAATGGCCAATGCAAGCCTTGATCGCTTCATTTTCGGTACTCTTCTGGTTTCGTGCAATATTTAACGATCATTGTGGTCGCTTTTGGTTGAAAAAAAGTAACTAGTTATATTGGTTTGCTATGTGTAGATCATGGTAGACGTGAAAGTTTGAACTGGCAAATGCGATTCAAAATCATAAAAGGAATTGCTCGAGGGCTTCTTTATCTCCACGAAGATTCTCAGATAAAAATCATTCACCGTGATCTCAAAGCTGATAACATATTGCTTGATGACGATATGAACCCGAGAATTTCAGATTTTGGCACGGCAAGGCTGCTCGATTGCGACCAAACTCAAGATAAAACAAGAAGAATTATCGGAACATAGTTAGTTCAACTCTCACCCTTGACACTTGCATTTGAAGGGAGAATTAGATGGAAACCTCCCATATACGAACTATTATCGGTTTTGAATCCCAGAAACCCTTAGATCTTTGTTCGGTTCATGGTTTTGGGTTCTATAAACATTGAAAACCAAACTGAACCCGAGCAAAGCATAGACTAACAACTCATATAAGAAGCTGAAACTGTACTTACATATATTTCTTTGTATGTACGCAGTGGATATATGGCTCCAGAGTACGCAGTCCATGGACATTTTTCTGTAAAATCTGATGTATTCAGTTTTGGAGTACTGATCTTGGAGATCGTAAGTGGCCAGAAAAATAGTTCCGCCAACAATGCCGGCAACGTTGAACACCTTCTAACTTATGTAAGTGCGAAGACAATGCTGACGATCGGGCTGTTGAGAAACAGATAATTTATCGAGTTTGAAAAACATATTTAAATTTGCAGGGATGGAAGAAGTGGCAGGAGGGGAGGGCGGAGACCATGATAGATCCAAGGCTGGCCGGCAATGGCGGGACGGGGGATATAATGAGAGCCATCCACATAGGGTTTCTGTGTGTTCAGGAGAGCAAAGATGAGAGGCCAACAATGGCTTCTGTCTC
>QAOC01024774.1:0-20625 GCA_003255005.1 Begonia fuchsioides
ACAAGTTGAGACCACGTGATGACCCAGCAACCCTCCATTATCCTAGATATGCTCAATGCTATAAAGAAGATTACCAAGGAAAGGCAAACCACTAGGTTATGGCTTAGTCACTCTCGGCTCGGTTTCTTCGGGAGAATGCGGTTTCATTGCTTCATCAGGGTTAACTCCATCTTATGTTCCCACCATAGGCAATGCTTGGGACACTCTTTGTCATTGGAAGTGGGCTCATCTAAGTGTTCAATTGAAGTTCGTAATGCCCCTGCAAAATCAACAAACAAGTTAGAAAACTACCTTGCACAGCTTCGGGTCACCATGCCTTCCGATGAATGGAGGACCTCGGGCACATCATAGCCGAGACCTCCCTTCCACAAGTGAACCACCTCCTCCGCCAACATCATCTCAAGAACGTGAGTCCGATTTTCAGAGCCAAATAGATGGCATCAACTGAAGGTTGGACATATTGTTGCAACGGATGAAGACTCCAAATCCTCCACGGCCACCTCCCCCAGTTACTCCGGGTAATAGAGCCGGAGGAGCTCAAATCTGATTGTATGAAGTGGAAGACTCGGATGAAGAGTTTGAACCACGGGAGAGGCTGCCCCGTGAGAATGATTTGAGGAATGTGAAGCTAAGTGTCCCTCCATTCAACGGATCATGTGATGGAGATTCCTACCTAATTTGGGTGGACAAAGTGGACAAGGTCTTCGAATGCTACAACTATTCCTAGAGATCTAAGTTGCAATTAGTGGCCTTAGAGCTCCACGGATATGCAAGCCTATGGTGGGATAGCCTACGGGGGCAAAGGAGGCGTGACCGTGAAGAGGAGATCACCACTTGGAGGGCAATGAAATTGCATATGAAGAGGAGATTTGTCCCGAGCCATTATAGACAAGAGTTATTCTAACAACTCCAAAACTTAAAGCAAGAACACCTCTCAGTTGAGGAGTATTTAATGGAGTTCGAGACTTTGAGGATCCGGTGTGATCTTGAGTAGCCGGAAGAACAGATCCTATCTCGGTTCCTAAGAGGATTGCACAAGGACGTTGGCGATGTAATGGAATTGCAGCTTGTTGAGTCATTGGATGCCGCCATTCAATTGGCATTGCGGGTTGAAAGGCAGCTCAAAAAGAGGAGCAAGAAAATTGTGGTGAAGCCGAGTCCGGTTTATAACACTCCATACAAGCCACCCCCGAGGCAAGAGAATAAGCCATACCAACCTAAACCATGGACCCCAAAGAAAGACATCCCTCCAAAACCCATTGAAGAAGCCAACAAGCATCGGTCAAGAGACATCAAATGCTTCAAGTGTCTCGGATTGGGGCACATTGCAGCACAATGTCCGAACAAGAGGGTGATGGTACTTCTTGAAGCTAGTGGAGAAGTTGTTAGTGAGGATGAACCGATGGAGGATGAAGAAGAGCAATTGGCCAAGCCAATGGAGGAGGTGTGCGAGCTCAAGAGGGCCCCCTCCTCATGGTGATTCGAAGAGCTCTTACCACCAATGGTCAGCCCGAAACCATGCAAAGGGAAAACATCTTTCATAGACGTTGCCTCATCAAAGACAAAGTATGCTCCCTAATCGTAGATGGAGGGAGTTGCACCAATGTGGCATCCACCGAGCTAATTGAGAAGTTACAACTTCCAACCGAGGAGCATCCACAACCATATAGGCTCCGATGGTTAAATGATGAAGGAGACCTAAAGGTGACAAAACGTGCAAGGATTGAGTTCACCATTGGGAGTTATAAGGATTTGGTCTTATGTGATGTACTACCAATGGATGCAAGCCACCTTCTCCTAGGGAGGCCGTGGCAATTTGATAAGCACACCATTCACAATGGACTCACCAATGAATACTCATTCAAATGGGAGAACCGGAGCATTAGGCTTGCACCTTTGACACCCTCGGACATAGCCAGGGATGAGAGAATAAGGAGGGAGAACTCTTCCAAGAAGGTGCTAATTATCAACAAAAAGGAGCTCACTCGGGTAGTGCTTCAAGTAGCACCGATTGTCTTAATTATTTTTCGAGAAAGAATGGAAGAAATTGGAGGGGCCCCGGAAGAGGTGTTAGCCCTCTTAGAAGAATATGGAGATGTCTTCCCCGAAGAATTGCCAACCGACCTACCTCTCATCCGAGGGATAGAACACCAGATAGATCTTCAGCCCGGGGTGGTTCTACCCAATCGTCCGGCTTATCGAATGAATCCCTAGGAGGCCAAGGAATTGGATGAACAAGTGCAAGAATTACTTAAGAAGGGGTACATCCGAGAGTCCCTAAGCCCTTGTGCGGTGCAAACCTTATTGGTGCCAAAGAAGGATGGCTCTTCTCGGATGTGCATAGATAGGCGTGCCATTAACCAAATAACTATCAAGTATCGGTTTCCCATTCCCCCCTTGAAGACCTTTTGGACGAACTTAGTGGAGCTGCATACTTCTCAAAGGTCGACCTCAAAAGCGGTTATCATCAAATTCGGATGTTGGAAGGGGATGAGTGGAAAACTGCCTTCAAAACCAAGTATGGACTCTATGAATGGTTAGTAATGCCATTTAGGCTATCTAATGCCCCTAGCACTTTCATGAGACTAATGAACCATGTTTTGAAGGACTATTTGGGAAGATTTGTGATCGTATACTTTGTTGATATCTTGATATATAGTGGAAATTACTTGGATCACTTGATGCACTTACGGCTTTTATTTGATACACTTAGAAATGCTCAACTATTTGGCATTTGTCCAAGAAAGAGTGAATTTTCTAGGCTTTATATTATCCAAGGATGGGATGGAAGTTGATCAAAGAAAAATTGAAGCCATAAGGGAGTGGCTGATCCCGAAGTGTGTTTCGGACATTCGGAGCTTCCATGAATTAGCCTCCTTTTACAGAAAATTTATCAAGGGATTTAGTAGCATTGTTGCACCCCTCACGGATTGTACAAAAAAGGGGAAGGAGTTTGAGTGGACTCCGGTTTGCCAAGTAAGTTTTGTTCGGATCAAAGAGGCTCTTTGCAATGCTCCCATCCTAGTGCTCCCTGATTTTCATAAGGTCTTTGAAGTCGATTGTGATGCCTCGGCCCTAGGCATAGGAGCTGTCCTTGTGCAAGAAAGAAAGCCCGTGGCCTATTTTAGTGAGAAACTGAAGGGGGCGGCCTTGAATTATTCAACATATGACAAGGAGATGTATGCTTTGGTAAGAACTATCGAAATATGGCAGCATTATCTCCTTCCTAAGGAGTTCATTATACACACGGACCACCAATCTTTGAAGCACATTTAGAGCCAAGGGAAACTCAGCAAAAGGCATGCTAAGTGGGTGGAATTTCTTGAGAGATTTCCCTATATTATCAAGTACAAGAAGGGAGAAATTAATGTGGTAGCCGATGCACTCTCAAGGAGAACTATTTTACTTACCGAGCTCACCTCCCGAATTTTGGGGTTAGAGTTGATGTGCCCGGGACTCATCATCAACCGGAAGGAGCAACAACTCGAAGCCGTGCAAGACTTTTAGCTAATATGTTTGTTGATTTTGCAGGTACATTTTTCCCTACATTGGAGCTCCTAGATATTCCTTCACAACATGATCAAGAACTCCCCAAACATTGCTTACAATGGAAGTATAAAGAAGAGAAGGAGTTAGTCGAAAATCCAAGATCTTCCTTGCCAAGTTCACCTCCCGGGACATAACTACACTCGGTTTCAAGGACAATGGAGACCGTATTGCATCACCATTTGGGGAGATGAAGTCTTCCAAGGGATGATCAAGTGATGTTTGATTTTTTTGTATTTGTAAATTATAAATATGTTGGGCTGTTTTGTTTCTTGTAAACCTTGATGGTCCGGTTTCAGCCTTTAAGAGGTATTTTTGTTCGGTTTGAACCAAACCCATGGCCCATTTCGTTGGATCTTAGGGAAACCCTAATTCCCCACTTGGTCTCTCTCTTGGCTGATGTCTGGACGTGGCCTTATGTCTAGAGTCTTGTGGTGTATTTTTAGGAAGCTTGGGTGGGCCCCAATCCCACCTAACACCTACTAAACACTCATTAGTCCTATTTTTCTTTTCTTTTTGTTTTTGTTTCTTGATGTAATCGGTGAGTGGGTATCAAAACCCCCTCTCCCACGTCTTTTAGAGGAAGGAAAGAATAGAAGAAATTTGCAGAAGCCAAGTGCTCTCAATCTCCATTCAAGGTTTTGGTGAGTAATATCCTCAACCTTCTCTTGTCTTGGTGTTGGTGATCTTGCTAGGGTCATTAAACCATATTTCAACCTCCCTTCCTCACTTGTTAGGATCAAAGACGAGTTTGGAACCCCCATAGCCTACCTTCCACTTGCGTTTACATTTGTTTGTGCTAGTTGTGTTGTTTGCTGTTTTTAAACTTTCCCGAGTGGATTTTGAACTCCAACCGTCCATTCCGTGCCATTTTTGTATCTTGGGAGCAAAGCCCCCAAATTTCTAGCAGTGAGTCCCACTTTCATGGCCTGAATCAATGGTTCATTCCGTTTAGCTATAGCCAACTCCCTTTAAAATTTATGCTTGTGTTTTCCCACAGCTTCCTACTCGAGTTCCTAAAATTGGGCAATTCTGCCCATTAATCTTCTATTCAGTATAACTCTTACCTACCTGTGTGTTTTCTATAAAACCACTTGCGTTGTCTTCCCCTTTGATTGAAGTTGTTGTCTGCCTATTTTCACGATCCCAGAGTCCCTACATTGGAAGTTGTGTAGAAGTTCCCCATCCCCCCTACACTGTTTTTTCTTCCTGTTTGTCTGCTTGTCCATCTGAAAGTGTCTTCTTGTATTTTAATGTTCCGCACATGCTTGTAAGCTGAAAATCTTGTCAAAACTTAGTCCACGCCCTTAAGTTTAAGTTGGTTGAGTTTTATAACCTAAACCTGTATGCGTTTGGAGAAATAAGCGTTGCACTCCCCTGTTCTGCCTTACTCTCTGCCCTTCCGGGCAGATTGCAATCTTCACTCTTATTTCCAGCACCTCCGCACCTCTGGAGTGTGTCATTTGGTATCAGAGCACAGCTCTTATTTTCCTTGCTTGCCCATGCTGTTAACCTTCTTGACATGCCTCAGGATGCCTTAGCCAAAGAGGAACCCGCGGGAGTGAGCACTCGAGAGTGTGTTCATGATGAGCAACCGGAGGGCGCGACCACCCAAAGCCGGGCAAGGCAATTATCTAACATGTTTGCTAATTTTGCAGGAGATTCATTGCCACTAAAGGGCCTCCTAGACATGCCCTCCTCTCTTGATAAAGAACTTTCCAAGCATTGCATACATTGGGAGATTGAAGAGGTGAACTTAGAGTCCGAAGTTCATAGCCTATCTTACCGGGACGACCAAGCCGAGTCACGACCATCGTCGGCCTCAAGTGAAGTGGAGGTCAATTGCACAATATCCACTTTGGGAGAGGAAGCTATCCAAGAAGAGTCCTCCACTAAAGGTTTAAATAACCAAGGACGAACAACCATCAATGAGCCAACCATGGAAGACCGAGAAGTCCCTTGCCACTTGATCACTTGGAGAAGCCGAGACAAAGACCAAGCAACAACTCACGGGGAACTCCAAGTTATTCATAAAGAAGATGGTCCATTCATGCAGCAAGGACAAGGACAAGTCTAAGGATGGGAGAGCATGGGAAAAGTCCTCGGTTTATTTATTTATTTTTTTTTGAAAAAAAAACCGGTAGTATAATATCTTGCATGGTTCACGTGAAAACCATGCAAGCTCCTTACTCTTTTTTTTTCTTGTAAGTTAATTACGTGGCTACAAGTGGGAGATCCTTAGGAAGTCTTAGAGGATGGGTTTTACCTTCCCTTAGTGACCATCACTCTTGTGGGTGATGAAAGTCAAGGGTGGGCCACATTTACCATACCTTGTAGTTGGCTTAGCACTTAGGATTACAGGTGATAATCATATGCCTTTTGTAGCTCATGGGAAGGAGGGTTTTTACCCTTCCTTTCTCAGCATTTACAGATTAGAAAATGTCGAATGTTCAAGCTTGAAGCTCTTCCATTTTCTCTCATGGCAAAGCAATTCAAAGGTGAGTAATATCCTTTGATTTTTTGTTTGTAACGGTGTTGGTGTCCGAGGACGGTGTTGAGGTAGACGGCGAGAAAATTAAGGCAATCCGAGAAGGCTGACACCAAAAGGCGTCTCGGAGATCTAAAGCTTCCACGGTCTCACCAATTTCTACTAGCGTTTTATTAAGGGGTTTCGCACCATTATGGCACCCTTAACCGAGCTCACCAAGAAAGGGAAGGAGTTTGCTTGGTCAAAACTTTGTCAAGCAAGTTTTGATCATATCAAAGCATGGCTTTGCAAAACACCCGTACTCACCCTTCCGGATTTCACAAAGGCTTTCGAGGTAGAGTGTGACGCCTCTGGAACGGGCATTGGAGCGGTCCTAATGCAAGAGGGCCGCCCAGTGGCCTATTTTAGTGAGAAACTCAAGGGTGCGGCCTGGTGTGCCTTCGGTCGCGGGGATCGCGCTAAGGCTTACCGTGGATGCTCGGGATGCGCCCGGGAAGGAGGATTAGGGCGCGGATGGGGTAACTTGGAGGTTTTGGGAAAACGGAGAGTATTTCACTCGGTAAGTAGGGGGTTTGCGGAAGTGGGGTGATGGGTAGGAGGGAATGGCTCGAGGGAATCGAAGAGTGGTTCGGGGGCAGGGGAGTGATTGATGATTACCCGGGATGGTGCGAGGTGATGGAGGCTGTCGGGAACGGGGGTGAGGTGAGGGTGGTCTAAACACTCGAGTAACCAGGAGTGTTTGGATCGGTAGACCTTGGTCGTGGCTCGGATGTTACGCACCGAGTCTCGGCTAAGGGTTGACGTTCGTTGGCCGGATGTTACGCACCGGAGAACTAGGTCGATTGAGGGAGTTTGATAAGAAGGCTCTAAGCTCTTGTATTATCAAATTTTCACTGCCTACTAATCGAGGCTTACATCCTATTTAAAGACAAAAATTAACTAAGGAAAGTAAATGGAAGAATGCTCGGCCGTAGGATAGCAATCCGCGTGAAAGTGTTGGACGGCGATCCTTGATTGAGCTTGCTGGAAATGAGGCCTTTGAATTAATTCAAAAGATTGGATCGAGCGGGAATCGGATGCGCACGGCTGATTTTTGGGAAGCCGATTGAAGTTGGATTCGGCCGCTAGAAATCCGGAAGGCATTTGGATTGCTGGGCCGGATCACTGGGCTGGTCGCTGGCTCAAAGCGCGCACGCTGGACCATGCGCGGCTGCTGGGCCGGGATTCTCGTCTTCGTGTCCTTTGAAGATTTACTCTTGCGAGTCTTGATTTTCCGGTTGGGTTAGCCCTCTTTAATAGATAGCAGAGTCCTCTAGGTTTTTGGCACGGGTAAATATGCACTCGGCCCATGGTTGGCCGAGTGGGTCTTCAAATGTGTCAACTCCGGATTCTTCGGGATTTTCCTCGTGCGAATCTTCTTCTTATAGCTGTAAGGGATCTCTTCTGATCTTGTCTTTATGTCCGAGGAGTTTGGCACAGGACATTTCTCTTAACATTGCTTGATGTCCGAATGTCCAAGATTTGGTCCGCAACGTCCGGGATTCTGTCCATGTCCGAGAGCGGCGTTGCTGGGCTGGGCTGGTGCGCGCGTGGTGTTGCGCGATCTTGACTTCGTCCGATCATCTCTATGATTTGGTTGACTCCTTGGGCTGGGCTTTCTTCCTTCTTTATTTAGTGGATGTCCTCGCTATTCGGTGACACCTATGTGGCACTTGGCCACTTATTGGCTAATGGTGGCCGAGGCCCTAGTTGGACGCGGCATGGGCCGCGCCATCCTCCGTGAGCCATGAGAGTGAAACCAAAGGCTTTTCTCGATCATCCTCGGAGGGTGTTGGTAAATGTATGGTACCTGCAAAATGAGCAACAATGTTAGCAAAAGCCTCGGTGGCCGATGGGGTGGTCGTATGGGCCGTGTCATGTGCCGCGGTTGGATCGGATGGCACATCACGGCCCTTAATTATTCTACCTATGACAAGGAGCTATACTCTTTAATCCGAGCCATCGGAGTATGGCAACATTACTTGCTCCCAAGAGAATTCATCATCCATACGAACCATCAATCCCTAAAATTCATCAAGGGTCAAGGGAAACTCAATCGGAGGCATGCCAAGTGGATCGAGTTCTTAGAAAAGTACCCTTACATTATCAAGTACAAGAAGGGCGATACCAACGTAGTGGCCGACGCCCTATCACGGAGGAGTGCCCTTTTCACCGAGCTAAAGGTTAGATTTTTTGGTTTTGATTGGATGAAACTTGGATATAAGGATGACCCGAATTTTGGCCCACGTTTTGAGGCTACAACAAAAGGTGAATTAACGGGTTATCATGTGACCGACGGATACCTTTTCCACGGTGGGCGGATTTGCATCCCGAAAGGAAGCATCCGTGAGTCTCTCATTACCGAGGCACACGGGGCGGCCTTACGGGACACTTTGGTGAGAAAAAGACATGGGAGACCCTCAAGGAGAATTTTTATTGGCCACATCTTTTTCGGGACGTGCATCACTTTGTGGAGCGGTGCACAATGTGCAAAAAGGCCAAAAACCAGACTTTGGCCCTGATGTGCAATGGGAGCGCATCTTGAACCTAGCCTCAAGGAGCACGCCCAATTTCACTAACTTGTGTGCTCCTTTTCTAGGATGCTTACCCTTGGAAACAATGTCCGAGGAAAATCACAAGTGGTCAAGAGTTTTGCTCGGTAGGCGTCTGAGCTTCCCCGATCACGACACGCCTGACCGAGATGAACCCGGGGCTCTCGTCCGTTACACGCCCTGGGCTCTCGACCACGGCATGCCCGGCGTCCAGCGGACGTCCCGCGATCACGATCTGACGACCAACAGAGACATGGTCGTCACCCTTGCCGAAGTCCACTAGGGCTTCGGCCCGTTGGAATAAGTGACCGACATGGGAGAACGCTCAATCCAAATCACCACGGATCAAGTGTTCAACCATGGGCCCTATTTTCGGTCACACTTAGTTTTCTTATTTTCAGCAAGCAATTAGCCTTCGAGAAGGAAGAGAAGTCAGCCCAAGAAGAAGAATGCAGATCCAATAAGCGAAGGCCCCAAAGGACCACCTCGGCCCACTAGAAGACCTTGGCCAAATCCTATCGGCCACGTTACTTAAATCTTTAAGTATTTTGGTTATTTGGTGAAGGAAAATCCAAGGTTCAAATTTGGCACTGACAAATTTCAAGATGTCCGAAGATCTTCCACCCAGCGCGGACATGACCGATCATCCACAATCACCGGCGAACCAACAAGGATTCTCAGCCATAGAATCCGCCCTCAAGCTGTTAAGATCATCAGAAGATCCTCTATACAACAACTTTGCAAAAGGAACACACGGATCCCTTGATGATCGGATAGAGCAACCTCTGGTTCGGTCTTTTTTGGACAAGCAGCGCACATGCTCGAGTCATCTTCGAACCACCAAAGAACCAGACCGTGCACTACTTCATGCAGACTTCTGAGAGTCTTTTAGAAGCCCTGGATCCATATTGGCATGAGCCAATCTTGCATGGCTCAAAGATTATTTCACCCGGGTGCCACCTCTAGGACAACTACGGTCACTATTGGCCAAGGCTCAAAGTCAACCGAGCCATTCCTATTGAACCAAACCTAAAGTCAACCGGAGATCTTCCCGAAGCTAATCAGGGGCGTTCAAGTCATCTAAAGGCTTACATTATCTTTCTTAAGCTTTCTTATCCTTTACATTTTTTGTATTAAAGTGTAACACTTGCACTTGAAGGAGATAGAAAGACTTTTAGTAAAATTGTGCATTGCATCTTCTTCCCGAAAGGTTTGACGCTCCCTCCGACGTATACTTCTCCGGTGAGTCATATCCGGCCGAGACCGTCAACCCTCTCACGTACGATTGGTGAGTGATATCCGAGTGCGGGCGAGGCCTACCGAGGAGAACACTTTGATTCCTCAAGTGTTCAAATTGTCCAGCCACCTTCAAACCAAAACTCTCAAGAGTCTATTCCATCCCCCGAGCTATCAACCCCTCCATTACCCGAATTCACCACCTTTTCCATCACCCGAGCCATCTCCATATTTCACTGAGCCATCTCCACTTTTATTCAACCATTCCCCATTATTTCCACCACAATACGCTTCCGCAACGCAACTCCACAAATCGCACGACCCATTTTTCCCGTTTTCCGTACGCGACGTTCATCTGAATCCCGTGTACGCGCATTCTTCCGACCACGGTGCGCCGACCCGCAAGGAAGGCACATCAGTACAAAGGGCAGGGACGTAGTCAACGCAAGCTGATGACTCACGCTTACTAGGAATTCCTCGTTTAAGACCAACAATTGCAATGATCTATCCCCATCAAGATGAAATTTCAAAGATTACCCGGGCATGTCGGCCAAGGCTATATACTCGTTGAATACATCAATGTAGCGCGCGTGCGGCCCATAACATCTAAGGGCATCACAGACCTGTTATTGCCTGAAACTTCCTTGGCCTAGGCGGCCATAGTCCCTCTAAGAAGCTGGCCACGGAGGGTCACCTCCGCATAGCTAGTTAGAAGGCTGAGGTCTCGTTCGTTAACGAAATTAACCGGACAAATCGCTCAAACAACTAAGAACGGCCATGCACCACCACCCGTAGAATCAAGAAAGAGCTCTCAGTTTCCATAAAAAAAAAAAGAAAGAGCTCTCAGTGCCCTAGACCTAAGAAAGAGCTCTCAGTCGAGGTTGGTTAGGAGATTTCTCTGCCCAAGGTGATTTGGCGTTTCCTCACGGTTTCTCCATTTCCTCGCTGTTGGTGCCTCCCTCTCCGTGGCTTCTTGCTTTCTCTTGAATCGCTGTTACAGTTCATCCCTTCTATGGATTAGTGTTAAGATTCTTACTGTTTTTTTCCTCCTTAAAGTGATCGGTTTTCTGGGCTGAGTTTTCATTCCATCCATCAGAAACTTTCTTCTTGCGGGCCGTTTCCAGGTATTTTGAGCATTCTCTGGCTGTGATTCTCCCGTATTTGGTGAGTTCTACGTTCTTCAAGTATTTCATCTTCACTAGCGTGGTACTTCTGATATATCTCTCTTCTGGTTACTATTTCCTCCCCGGCATTTTCCGGCTTTATTTGCTAACTCCTCAGATATCTCCTCTGTCTTGTATTCTTGGCCTATTTTTCCTGGGTTTTCTTGGTAAAGCTACTTGGTTACTCCCCCGGGGGTCCACCGTGGGACTGAAAATCAACAGATATCTGGTTACTACTCTAGAGTTATTTTACTCCCGATTACTTGTTTTCGGATTTGATTCTTAAGTGTTTTCCAGTTCTCCTGGGTTTTCACTATTTGGTACTCTCGGCGTTTTGCTTCCTGGGTATTTGGTATTCTCCTCTGATTTGCTGAACTTTCCCTGCGGGTGATCTCTCGGGTTTGGAGAGTTCTACAATCCTCGGGTTTTAGAATTTTCTCCGGCTGATTTCCGGTTTTCTGCAAGATGCTTACTGAGGATTTCTCTCTGTTTGGTATTATCGGCATTTTTCTCTTCTGCTGATTATACTTCAGATCTGGTCCTTGAGTATTTCCTCGTGTGCTTCAACTGTTTTTTGTTCAATTCTCCTAATTTCGGTTTCCTAGCCGGATAATCGGGCCAGGGTTGCTCCCTGACCTTGAGCCTACTGGACGGCTTTCGCCACATGTCTCACTCTCCTGGAACCCATCATCCTCTCTTTACTCATATGTCGTCTTCTCCCTCTCTCTTTTTGCCGGACTATCATTCCCCAAGTGGGCAATCAGAATTTTGATCATTCCCGACGTGGGTTGTCCCGGTCTCCTCCTGAGTCCCTCCAATTCTTTTGTTTGTTAGTTCTGGCTGCCCCGAGTTTTGTTGGATGAGTCTCCATCTTGTGGTTTCCTCCTCTTTTCTCGGGCCTCGTCTTTCTTTCTTCTCCCTTTTCTATATACTATTACTTATCAAAACAAAAAAAAAAACAAAGAAAGAGCTCTCAGTCTCGGGCCGGACAGAGCTCTTCGTTTATCACCGGCGACGGCTCCTGGTCATTGTCAGACTTTCCTTCCCTGTATGGGGCCGGTTGGTCTCGCTGATTGAAATTTGATTTTGGTCGCCTATGCCCTAAATCGAAATTCCCACGCATTCTATTTTCATCGCATTTTCCGTCCACCGTCGTCTGCTTCTAGCTGAAATCGTCCCCGTTTCTGTATCTCGGCCCCATAAAATTACTGTCTGATTATAGCAGTTACCGGCAGAATATAGCCGTTTCCGACTTCAATTAGCCGTTGACTGTGGCCGGAAATCGTTTCTGGGCTTCTACATCTAAATCATTTGCTATGTTTCCCACATCACCGATCACGAATCCTTCTCCACCTGCGTTTCGGACATTTTAATGGCAAAAAACCGAAATCCAAGGCGTCTCTGTTTGGCTCTTCCGATAGCCTTCCCAGTCCAAAGATTTGGCACGGACAAATCTTCAGATGTCCGAAGATCTTACATCCGGCAAAGCACGTGTCCGACCATCCACGGCCACCGACGATCCATCCACGGCCACCGGCGAACCATAAGGGATTTTCATCCTTAAAATCCGAGATCAAGCTGTTGAATCATCAAAGGATCTTCAAGCAACAACTTTGCTCAACAAACTCGAAGATCCCACTAAATCCGAGATCGGATCAACCCTTGGTTCGGCCTTCTTCGGACAAGCCACGCGCACGCTCGAGACAACCTCGGACCACCAAAAAACCAAACCGTGCGCTGCTCCTCGTTGACCACCTAGAGGACTTTAGAAGCCCCGGATCCATATTGACTGGAGCCATTCGACCTATTGTTCGAGCTCCACCCACCCGACGCACCCTCTCGGTCAACCACGGTCACTCTCGGTCAAGACTCCAAACCGGCCGTGTCAATTCAATTGAACCAAGCCTAAAGTCAACCGAAGTCTTCCCGAAGCTAATCCAAGATATTCAAGTCATCAAGGGCTTAGCTTAACTTTCTTACTTTAGTTATTTTACGTTTTTGTTTATTTAAGTGTAACACTTACACTTTTAATGATAGAGAGAATTTTAGTAAAAATTGCGCATTGCACCTTCTTCCCGAAAGGATCGAAGCTCCCTCCGATATTTCCCCTCCGGTGAGTCATATCCGGCCGAGTCTTATCAACCCTCGAGTGTTCATCGGTGCGTCATATCCGAGAAGACATTCAAGGTCTACCGAGTTCAATACTTTGAAAGCTCAAGTATTGAATTGCCTACATTCATTACCTTACACCATCTCCATCCCCGAGCCTTCAATTACCTCCACAAGCCGATTCCGGTCCATACGTACATCACCGAGCCATCTCCACATTCTACCAAACCATTCCTAAATTTCCACCTCCAAACACTCTCATTCCAATCATATTACGCTTCCGTAAATCCCATCTTAAATTGGCCCGAGCCAATTTCCCGATCGCCGTACACTCGACTTCTCTGGTTACGTGAAAAGCGACAAGTCTGATTTAGTGTGTGCGATCCTGGTTCCCGTAGCACACCATCTTGGTATCAGAGCAAAGGTTCGATTTTTACACTCTCTACAAATTTTCCCAAACTTTTCTTATGATGACTCGAAGCTGTGCCATTCACAACGCCGCCCGTGATCAAGCCACGAGCGAGCAAACAATGTTCTCCGATCCCCGTGACCAACGGGATCCCGAGGACAATAATCGGGAGCAATTTGAAGCAATGAATCGACGAATGGACGCAATGCTCCAACGGCTCGACTATTTGGCCGAGCGAGACCAAGCCCACCCGGCACGGCCTACACCGCCTCATAGGCAAAGGCCGAGGCACAAAGGGCATCCCCGAGCGCGCCCGTACGACTCCGAACGATCCAATGAAGATTATGATTATGAACCCGATCATTATTCGGATCATGATGAAGAATGGAAGCTTCCTAAGTTACACTTACCATCTTTTAATGGAGCCTCCAACGGAGATAAGTACTTGGATTGGGTTGAAAAGGTCGATACAATTTTTTACCTTTACAACTATTCCGAGGGACTTAAGGTCCAATTAGCATCTTTGGAGCTCACGGATTATGCATCTCTTTGGTGGAATAGTCTTCGTACACAACGAAGGAGAGACCACGAGGATGAAATTAATTCGTGGCGTTTAATGAAAGATTTGATGCAGAAACGGTTCGTACCGAGCCATTACCGCCAAGATTTATTTTTACAACTCCAAGGACTTCGTCAAGGTAATTCTAGTGTTGATGATTACCTTACGGATTTTGAGACACTACGGATTCGGTGTGATTTGGCCGAACCCGTGGAACAAGTCATGGCACGGTTCACTAGAGGCCTACGATATGAGATTGGCGATGTGGTTGAATTACAGCCCGTAGAATCATTTGATGCACTCATTCAAATGGCACTAAGGGTCGAGAGGCAACTCAAGAGGAAGGGCAAGGTGATTGCTCAACGCCCCACCCCAAAGCCGACAACACCGTACCGGCCCGCGCCACGGATCGAAGATCAGGCGCCAACGCCGAAACCATGGGCCCCAAAACCGGCCACGGATGCTAAGCCATCGGACACTCTAGCCGATCCACAAAGGGCTCGAGAAATTCGATGTTTCAAGTGTCTCGGACGCGACACATGGCCGCACAATGTCCAAATAAGTGTGTCATCACCGTCCTCGAGGAGACCGAGGAAGTCGTGAGCGAAGACGAGACACCGCCCGTCAAGGCCGACGAGGATCCAGCCCCGACCGAGGAATAAATTTGCTGAGCCATCGAAGGGCAAAATATGTTTATGGTGCGGAGAGTTCTTTCTACACAACCACGGCCAGAAGAATTACAACGGGAGACGTTATTTCATAGCCTTTGTTTGATCAAGGACAAAATTTGTTCGGTGATCATCGATGGCGGGAGCTGCACGAACGTCGCGTCCCGCGAGCTGACCGAGCGGCTGGCGCTGCCCACGACCGCACACCTGACGCCCTACAAGCTACGCTGGATCACCGACCGTGAAGATGTCCGGGTAAGTAAACAAGCTCGGGTAGCCTTTACGATCGGCACATACAAGGACACGGTCACATGCAACGTGGTGCCGATGAGCACCACCCACTTACTACTCGGCCGACCATGGCAATTCGACCGACGCGTTATGCACAACGGCTTCACCAACCATTATTCCTTCAAGATGGACGGGCGAAGCATCACATTGGCTCCCATGACCCCGGAGCAAATTGCCAAGGACGAGACCGACCAAAAAGAGGCCAAGGCCAAGACGACCCTTTTCATGGGCCAAAAGGAATTGGCACGCACCCTCGGACACGAAGACCCAATTATCGTGCTCTTACACCGAGAGCCCGATGGACATGATGAAGAGATCATCCCCGGACGAGCTCCAGGACGGACTACCACCGTTCCGAGGGATCGAGCACCACATTGACCTCCAACCGGGCGCCACCTTGCCAAACCGACCGCCATATCGACTCAATCCTGAGGAGAGCAAACTTTTGCAAGACCAAGTTCAAGAACTCCTCACTAAGGGCTACATCCGAGAGTCCTTGAGCCCATGTGCGGTCCCGGCCCTCCTAGTGCCGAAGAAAGATGGAAGTCATCGGATGTGCGTGGATAGCCGAGCCATCAACGATATTACTATCAAATATCGGTTTCCCATGCCACGGCTCAATGACTTGCTCGATGAACTTAGCGGAGCGGCTATATTTTCTCGGGTAGATCTTAAATCCGGATGCGCGAAGGTGACGAGTGGAAGACGGCCTTCAAGACCCGGTATGGACTTTTTGAATGGTTAGTTATGCCATTCGGTCTTACTAATGCCCCGCACTTTTATGCGGCTTATGAACCATGTGCTCCGAGAATTCCTTGGTAAGTTTATTATCATTTATTTCGATGATATACTTGTTTATAGCATGGATATGCTGAGCCACATTGTCCACTTGGAGCGGCTATTCATCACCCTACGGTGCACGAAGCTCTACGGTAACCGCAATAAGTGTTCCTTCACCCAAAGCCGTATAAACTTTCTCGGCTTTGTGCTATCCGCGAATGGTGTCGAAGTGGACTCCGAGAAAATCAAGGCCATCCGAGATTGGCCCATCCCGAAGAGTGTCTCGGACATTCGGAGCTTCCACGGACTTGCAAATTTCTATAGACGCTTTATAAAAGGTTTTAGCACTATTGTGGCCCCTTTGACCGAGCTCAATAAAAAGGGCCGAGAGTTTGAATGGACCCAGCCTTGTCAAACAAGTTTTGACACCATCAAGGCCCGGCTTTGCGAAGCACCCGTGCTAACCCTTTCGGACTTTAACAAAGTATTTGAAATCGAGTGTGACGCTTCCAGAACGGGTATTGGAGCAGTCTTGATGCAAGAAGGCCGCCCAATAGCTTATTTTAGCGAGAAGCTCAAATTCGCGCCCTTAATTACTCGACATATGACAAGGAGCTCTATGCCTTGATCCGAGCCATTGAAGTGTGGCAACATTACTTGATGCCCCGAGAGTTTATCATCCACACCGACCATCAAGCTCTCAATTTTATTAAGGGACAAGGCAAATTAAACCAAAGACATGCAATGTGGATCGAATTTTTGGAGAAGTACCCTTATATTATCAAGTACAAAAAGGGTGACACTAACGTGGTGGCCGATGCACTATCATGGAGGAGCATCCTTTTCACCGAGCTCCGGGTAAGTTTCTTCGGTTTAGATTGGTTGAAAAATTGCTATGCGGATGATCTCGATTTTGGTTCATGGTTTGAGTTAGCTGCCAAGGGTGAATTGGTTGGCTATCACGTGAATGATGGATATTTGTTCTGAGGAGGATGAATGTGCATCCCGAGAGGAAGCATCCGAGAGTCTCTCATTACCGAGGCTCACGGAGGCGGCCTTGCGGGACACTTTGGCGAGAAGAAAACTTGGGAGATGCTCAAGGAGCATTTTTATTGGCCTCACTTATTTCGGGATGTGCACCACTTTGTGGAACGGTGCACAGTATGCAAAAAGGCCAAGACCCAAATGTTGCCCCAAGGTCTTTACTTACCCTTACCGGTACCCGACCACCTATGGCACGATGTTAGCATGGATTTTGTTCTCGGCCTCCCACATACAAGCCGAGGCAAAGATTATATAATGGTGGTGGTCGACCGTTTTTCGAAGATGGCACACTTTGTGGCATGTGCCAAGACCGCCGAGGCTACGGTCATAGCCGACCTCTTTTTCAAGGAAATAGTCCGACTACACGGCATGCCTCACTCCATTGTGTCCGATCGTGATGGTAAATTCCTTAGCACATTTTGGAGGACTTTATGGGCACGTCTCGGCACAAAGCTTCTTTTTAGCACGGCTTTCCACCCACAAACCGATGGCCAAACGGAAGTAGTCAACCGATCACTCGGCTCACTACTCCGAAGCACGGTGGATACGAGGATCACGACATGGGATCTTCAATTGCCGTTCATTGAGTTTGCATACAATTGGTGCCGACACAACACCACGGGTATGACTCCTTTTGAGGTGGCTTACGGCTTTAATCCTTCTACACCGATGGATTTACTTCCATTGCCGAGCCAAGAGCACACCAACACCGACGGCCTTGATAAGGCCGAGAAGATCCTCAAAATGCATGAGAAGATTAAGAAGCGGATCGAGAAGAAAAATGCTAAATATGCTCAAGCGGCTAACCGAGGCCGAAAGGAGAAAATTTTCAAGGCTGGAGATTTAGTGTGGCTTAGGCTTCAGTACTTTAAGCATAAGCACGCTAAATTGCTGCCAAGAGCCGACGGACCTTTTCGGGTGACCGAGCGCATTAATCCGAATGCATACAAACTCGAATTACCGAGCGAGTATGGCATTACCACCACGGTCAACGTCCGAGATCTTTCCCCCTACTTGGATGATGATGATGATCCTGCTGATTTGGAGGATGAATGATGTGCCAGGAACTCATCATCAACCGGAAGGAGCAACAACTCGAAGCCGTGCAAGACTTTTAGCTAATATGTTTGTTGATTTTGCAGGTACATTTGTCCCTACATTGGAGCTCCTAGATATTCCTTCACATCATGATCAAGAACTCCCCAAACATTTCTTACAATGGAAGTATAAAGAAGAGAAGGAGTTAGCCGAAAATCCAAGATCTTCCTTGCCAAGTTCACCACCTGGGACATAACTACACTCGGTTTCAAGGACAATGGAGGCCGTATGCACCACTATTTGGGGGGGATGAAGGCTTCCAAGGAATGGCCAAGTGATGTTTGATTTTTTTGTTTGTAAAATACTAAGTTATTTGGGATTTTTTTGATGTAAACATTTTGGTTCAGTTTGGACCAATNATCAACTTCCGTTTCCCATGTGCTAATTTCCTGAAATTTGGGCTGTGAGTTCCTCTTTTAGGTCTTGAAATATTTGGGTTGTCTTTGTGTTCCCTGTTCCTCCTATCTAAAAGTCGTGCATGCGTTTTTTCCTCCTTTCTTCTTCTGAACTCCAGTAATCTGGCAATCCTGTCCATTAATTTTCTATCCAGCATAACTCCTAGCCTACCTGAGTGTTTTCTGTGAAACCACTTGCATTCTCTTTCCCTTTGATTGAAGTTGTTGTCTGCTTATTTTCACGATCCCAGACTCTCTACATTGGGAGTTGTTCAGTCGTCTCTACCACCTAATGCTCTGCCAATTGGTAATTTTGTCTGTTTGTGCTTCTAAATGTATCCCCGTGCCATTTCATGAACCACACGTGATTTCACCCTAAATCTAGACCAAACTTAGTTCCTTCCATAAAGTCTAAGTCCCCAAAATTTCAGCCCAAAATCATGTACGCAATTGGAGTTCTAACTGCCACAATCCCCTGTTTCGGTTTTAGTCATTCTTCACATTGGCAGATTGCATTACTTTCTCCTATCCCGACACTTCCGCATTCTTGGAGCGTGTCAATGAAGGGGTAGATTTGGGGAAAAATCCTCAAGTACCCCGGGAGGATAATGTGCAACCCGAGCACATCACGGATTTAACCCCGACCAACCCAACGAGCCCACCCGATTTTTCTAACTTAGTTGCTCGTTTTTCAGGTATCTTAGCCTCGGAAACACCTTCCGAGCATGATCGAGAACGGCCCAAGCACTCCATCACTTGGTGCTCGGCCATTCCCGACCCTGACGCGCACTCCGGGCCGGCCACCGGCCCACCTATCGACCACGCCTCATCAACCAGCAAACCCAAGGCTGCCGACGTGGCCGAGGTTCTCTAGAACCTCGGTCCATAGTGATTAGGTGACCAACGTGGGTGAACGCACGGTCCAATTCTTAGTGGATCGAGCTATCACCCACGGACCTTAGATTTGGTCACATTTTAGTTTTCTTATTTTGTCAAGTATTTATCCTTAGAAAAGAAAGAGAAGACAGCCCGAGAAGAAGAGCGCATGATCCAAAGGAGAAAGCCCGAGACGGACTTCCTCGGCCGAGCATAGATCGGCCCATGATCAAGCCTCGGTCCACCTTCGGCCCATTAGAAGACCTTGACCAATTCCATCGGCTACTTTACTTTATTCTCTAAGTATTGAAGTTATTTGGTCAAGGAAAGAGTGAAGTTCAAGTTTGGCACGGACAAATCTTCAGATGTCCGAAGATCTTCCATCCGGCAAAGCACGTGTCCGACCATCCACGGCCACCGACGATCCATCCACGGCCACCGGCGAACCATAAGGGATTTTCATCCTTAAAATCCAAGATCAAGTTGTTGAATCATCAAAGGATCGTCAAGCAACAACTTTGCTCAACAAACTCGAAGATCCCACTAAATCTGAGATCGGATCAACCCTTGGTTTGGCCCTCTTCAGACAAGCCACGCGCACGCTCGAGACAACCTCGGACCACCGAAGAACCAGACCGTGCGCTGCTCCTCGTTGACCACCTAGAGGACTTTAGAAGCCCCGGATCCATATTGGCTCGAGCCATTTAACTTATTGTTCGGAGCTCCACCCACCCGACGCACCGTCTCGGTCAACCACGGTCACTCTCGGTTAAGACTCCAAACTGGGTGTCAATTCAATTGAACCAAGCCTAAAGTCAACCGAAGCCTTCCCGAAGCTAATCCAAGACGTTCAAGTCATCAAGGGCTTAGCTTAACTTTCTTACTTTAGTTATTTTACGTTTTTGTTTATTTAAGTGTAACACTTACACTTTTAATGATAGAGAGAATTTTAGTAAAAATTGTGCATTGCACCTTCTTCCCGAAAGGATTGAAGCTCCCTCCGAGATTTTCCCTCCGGTGAGTCATATCCGGCTGAGTCTTATCAACCCTCGAGTGTTCATCGGTGCGTCATATCCGAGAAGACATTCAAGGTCTACCGAGTTCAATACTTTGAAAGCTCAAGTATTTAATTGCCTACATTCATTACCTTACACCATCTCCATCCCCGAGCCTTCAATTACTTCCACAAGCCGATTCTGGTCCATACGTACATCACCGAGCCATCTCCACATTCTACCAAACCATTCCTAAATTTCCACCTCCAAACACTCTCATTCCAATCATAGTACGCTTCCGAAAATCCCATCTTAAATTGGCCCGTGCCAATTTCCCGATCTGACACGCTCGGGGTTATGAGAAGTGTCGGGAGAAA
>QAOC01024793.1:0-18614 GCA_003255005.1 Begonia fuchsioides
TTTTTAGAGAATTTATATTTGCTATTTTTTGAAAGATTTTTTTAATTAACCGAACAAAAATCCGACCCAAATTCTTTTGGGTCATCTTGTTACAAAGATTGCAGATTTTGAATCGGTCTTTTATATCGAGTTCGGGATCAAAGATCAAACGGGTCTTGTTCGGTGTAGAATTTGACCAACTTTATTTTGAAAGACGACTTTATTTTCCTCGGCCATTAACCGTAGAAAATCTATGAGAACTTTATCTTCTTCAGGCATCCACGATCTTCTGGTTTCTCTTCCACAGACGTCCAATTCTCCTTGTTTATTGGAAAGTTGGACTTATATGACAATCTTTTGCAGATCTCGAGCTTTTTGAAATGAGTCTGAGTCATTTGTCATCTCTCCGCGTGGTCCTGTTTCTTGACCTAGGTGAGAAAGAATTGTTAATAATCAAATGAGAACTCTAAGGTTGAAGTTGTCTCTTTTGTAAAATATTTTACATGGAATTTTCTTTGTTTTCGAAATAAATATAAATGATGAAAAATAATGCATTAACCCTAAGTTACAGTTTGAAACCCCAATATTTGAAAGTATCAAATCATACCTTATTGATGATGATCTCGTCCGACCAACCGTGCTCGTCGTTGAATATTGCAATGTGGTTGTCTTCATTAGGGTTGGACACGGGCCAGTCCAGTCTGGTTTTATTTTGAAATAGAACAAAAATTGAAATTCACGATTCTAAATTTTAGAACTAGCACCGAAACCAACTGTTCCAAAAATCCAAAATTGTGAGTTCTGGTTTCCGTTTTATTTTTACATAAAATTAGACCGGACCGGCCCGTGCCCACCTCTAACCGGTGTCGTCTGAAGCCATTGACAATATCTCGAAGAGCATCTCCAGTGGAAGATGAGAACTCGACATCTCAAAAACAACAACTTGGTTCAGAGAGCGAGATGGTGTAGAATCACAAGATGAAGTCAAGGAAAGAAGGAATGATCGGTATAGTTTTGAAAATGGATTAGAAATAGGATGGAAATCGGTTTGGTTTGCATCGAGAAACTGGATTGAAACTTATTGTTCGGTGCGATGTGGTTTCAATGCGAAAGAAAAACCGAAACACACTGAACTGACAAAACCGAATATGTTTGGTTTGGTTTTCGGTGTCAATTCTAGAAAATCGAGTGAAACTTAATCGAATAAAATATTAAAATAATTCAACTTAAAGATTATTTGATTTTGTTACATAAAAACTAAAACTTTATTTATTTTTTAAGATACAATTTTTATTATTTAAAATGTTGATTAAGTATCAAATCATACATTCTCGATGATGATCTCGTCTGACCAACCGTGCTCGTCGTTGAATATTGCAACGTGGTTGTCCCGTTAGGGGTGGGCACGAGCCAGTTCACAGTTATGGGTTTTTGGAACCGACACCGGAACTAATGGTGATCATGTTTTTTGTTCATTTTAACGATGTTCGTCTATTTAAATTAACATAATTCATTAATAAATCATAATAAAAAAGTTGAATAAATTATAAATTTTTAAAAATTCTTATATTTTATGAGATTAAATGAGTTAAATAATAATATAATTTTTTTACTAAACATTTTTAAAATATATGTTGACGTGTAAAACAACTATGCAAATCAGGTGCAAACAGTGAAGCAGTCAAAGTTGAGCGAGAGATATTGTGACCTAATTTAAAAGTTACCGAACATAAAACCTAGGTACGATATTTGACCTAATATTCACCAACTCATTCATGCCTTAATAAGGAAGTTCGAGACTCGAAGGTTCAACATGATGTAAACTCAGCTAACTCAACTAATTAGTTTATACGTTTTGGGAAAAGTATTAATATAGTTAAAGAATAGCATCAGGATAATTTCTTATCCGGTATGTTGAAATATAAATAATTAATTATTATATTTATTTTACTAATCATGATTTAACATATAAAAATATAAAATAAAAAAATAACTCTAAAATTATTCTTAGTCAAATGGATCAAGCATTGAACAACATTACTAAATATAATAAAAATATATATTTTATTATTTTATTTTATTTTTTTAAACATAAAATAAAATCGAGTTAAAACTGAAACATAACTGGAACTGTTAGTTCCGGTGCTAGTTCTAAAAATTTAGAATCGTGAATTTTGATTTTAGTTTTATTTTTTTATAAAACCGAACCAGACCGGCACGTGCGCACCCCTAACCATAGGGTGTTGTCTAAAGCCCTTGACAATATCTCGAAGAGCATCTCCTGCGAAAGATGGGACCTCCACATCTCAAAAGCTACAACTTGGTTNATAGGATAGAAAACATAAAAAAAAAAAAAATTAAACCACAGCACTAACCAAAGTCCAAATAAAAAAACCGAGCAAACCGAGCCAATAAAACCAAAAACCGAAGCTACACCAAACCAAAAAAACCAACAGACTAATCAGTTCGCCTTTAGTTTGCCAAGATCTAACTTGATAGATTAAAAAACAAGATTCAGAATAAATTACAGATCGTGGTTCAACAATTAGACCAAAAAGAGGAACAGATTAAGCAATAATATCACCTTCCCATCTGGTTTAGCAATGATCACGTCATTGTTATAATGTTTGAAACATGAAGCTAATATCAATCCTAGAAAAGGAAGGAAAAACCGACCTGTTTTTGCGGCGTAGTTTCCGATTTTTGAAACGGTCAATATCGCACTCTCTCGGAATTGTTATTGTCGAGTTGCAGCCCTTCGATGCCTTTGAGAGTTGAATCGTAGTTCTTTGCGTTGGAGTTGTATCTGTTCGATGACACTCTCGTCGGTTCCGAACACTCGCCAGGAGAGCCTCTTTGTCGGTTTGAGCTTTTGTGGGCTGCTCCCGGGCTCGCGTCTGTTGTTCGGGAACGCTGAGGATCTCCCTCGGTTGTACCCGGAAATGGATCCCGGCTGCTCGAAACAGCTGCTCGTCTCAATGATCCGCTTGGCCGACCCAAAATAGCGGAATTCCCTAACTGCAAGGAGAACCCAAGCACCCGAAAAAGGAATTAAAAAAAGGATAATGATATTGCTGACATCAATACAGGTGATCGTGGTCCGAGTTGGTTTATTTTTTTGAAAATTAAGACAAAACAATTAATACTCGGTCCCAAATTATTCAGACCAAGACAGAAGACAGAATTATTAAAAGACTAGGCCGGACCGTATATTTCATTAGTTTTCACAGTATATTTCATTAAAAGACAACTTATTATTTATTCTTACTTTTTAATTCTTATCTTATGTCGTCATAAATCTTGATTAGTACCATTAATGTATTAATCTTGTTGAAAAATCCAAAGAATGCAGCTAGGAAACAATTCCAACTTCTCACTCGTTAATACCTTAAGTACTAGATTAAGGCTAAATTTATTCTATATCCTTGCTCTTTAATTGGTATAATTAATCGTTCAAATTATAAATAGTTTAAAATAAGTCATTAAATAAATCTATCAAAGCTTAACATGTCATGAAAATTTTAGCATGAGAAACTCACTATCGGATCCTTAGGACCATCAGAATCAACGGCCATCGGGCTCTTCTGCTTCGAAAAACTTCCGGATAACATAGCTGGTCCTGGCGATCTGCGCTTCGATGAATCCATCATCAATAAGCCAGCAGGTCGTCCATCTATACCACCATAGACGAAAAAATTATCAAACAAGAAAAAATTTGAATTTTGTCAACAAAACAGTTGCTAAGAAACCAAAAATATGATTAAATCTAACATGGAGGTGGATGTGTATTAGAAACACTTGATAAGAAACTAAATAACTAAAACAAAACTCATTTTTTAAAGGGTTTAATAAAAAGTTTTTTCATCAATTCTACGTTCTAATTTCTTGTCTTTGACATTCATTAATTAGTGAAATAACTAAATTAAATTAAAAATAATCAAAACAAAATGTTAATTTCACTGACTAACAAACATCATAATCAAAATTAATATTGAAGTCTAAAACTATAGGGTAAACCTAATATTACTTTTTTATTAAAAAAGTCCAAAAAATCATACTTCCCCTAGTTTGAGGAACAAGAATAAACATCAACAAGTTTGAGGAACAAGAATTAACATCAACAAGTTTGAGGAACAAGAATTAACATCAATACAAGGGCGTATGGCGATTATTACATAAAAGTACCTGTGTATCTGTCAGCATTAGCAGCAAGAGGGATCCCAGAACTAGTTCCAGCACCAGCCCCCTGTATGAAAAGCATTAAACAAAAGGAATTACCAAAAATACAAGTTTAATAAATAAATACAAAACCACTTACAAGGGGGAGGGCCGGGCTCGTAGCCAGTTGTGATTGCTGATACTTTAAAATGGTCCAATCAAAAACATAATCAAACTGGAAGCCTGTAGCAAGATTCACATAATTTAATCTTACTCTCAATCAGAAAGGGTATTATGTAAGAAAAAAGGGGGCAAATCGTGATAAAAATTTTCAATTTTCAAACCTTCGTGAATAAAGAGGTCACGGAATATTCTTTTCAGATAAGGGTAGTCTGGCTTGTCATCGAATCTCAAAGACCGACAGTAATGGAAATAAGATGCAAATTCAGATGGATAGCCTCGACACAATGCCTGGAATTTTAATGATTTCTCAGGCTGCAAAGAGATGAAGAGTTTAATATGATGATTCTGGTTATTCAGACATATTACCTCAATGGAAGTAGACACTTTCTTTTCGCTAATTTTCTCATACTTCTGTTTCTTTGTTCCTGCTTTCAAACCCTGCCAAGGAAGGCTACAAAATGGAGGGAAAACATTATGAAACTAAATACCACCATATATTTTTGCAAGGCGGAAAAATAACAACAATACTAAGTTTACTTTCTTAGCATACTCTCTTATTCTACACGTTGACGTGTTGGATTGTGATTAATCTAGTTAAATTACATTTAATATATTACAATTTAAATAATTATTTGTAATATTTATTGTACTAATTACATTAAAAAAGTATACTAAGAATGTAAACTTGACAATATCCCAAAAATAATAATAGCCAACGGTATTCACCTTCCTCTTAAGAAGTACATAAGGACATATCCAAGCGACTCCAAATCATCTCTCCTGCTTTGTTCTATTAGCTCAAAAAAAGCAAACATAAAACAACTGATATTAATTATGAAAATGCAAGAAAATAACCCATCTAAAGAGAAAATACATTGACGTAACATACCTATCCCGAGGTGAGTGTTCATGCTGGCATATCTAGCTGTCCCAGTCAAATTTTTATTCTCTCTGCAGACACCGAATAACATTGACTAATTTACTTCCAGCCATGAAAGCATACTAAACAGATAATAAGAAAATACAGCTGGAAGATGTCTGGCTTTAGTATCATGGAATCAGGATAAACATCAGCATTAGCAGTTGAATACAGTAAGTCATGCCCAACTTTAAGGTAATGATGAGTAGTACATGAAGAGGCTGATATCATTTCAATCAGATCAACTGATAAAAAATAGCAATTATTTTTCCAGATACATTAAAAGTCGCCTCACCAATTTTTCAAATGATTGCACTAGATTGTATTCATACCAGCAGATTTCCTAGATACGCAATCAAAAGAAGCCAATGCTTCTTACCTGTATGGAATATGCTGATGAGTAGAGCTGTCTCGATATTTCTTAGCCAGACCAAAATCAATGATATATACCTTCAAAAATAAGTGCATCAACACGATTAAACAACGATCTCATAGAAGAAAAAAATGCTTTCTACCTGGTTAGCTCGCCGACCCAGACCCATCAGAAAATTGTCAGGCTTGATATCACGATGTAGAAATGATTTAGAGTGAACAAATTCAACACGATTGATCTGAAAAGGATGAAATGGTTCTCTTAATTTCAATTGCACGAGAACAAAATATACAAAAAGAAACAATGATAATATAAATGAAACCCCACCATTTGATCGGCAAGCATAAGAACAGTTTTCAAAGAAAGTTTCCTGCTGCAAAAATTGAACAGATCTTCAAGGCTAGGACCAAGTAAATCCATCACTAGCACATTATAATCTCCTTCTACTCCAAACCATCTCACATTAGGAATTCCAGCTGCGCAAATAATGCCAAAAAAGTTGTTAAACTATGAATGCAAAATGAAGAGCAAATACAGGAAAAAAGAAACACATTGAAAAAAAAAAATCATTTGATTGCCACTTACTTCCTCCTTGTAGAATTCTGTATAACTTGGATTCATAATGCAGCTGCGGATGCTTTGTTTTGACATTTTCCTGGAAATAAGTAAGAATGCTAATTAACAACAGATTTGCTGCAGTCTTAATCTGTTTCATCCTTTGAAGATAATGAACTCTTAGCATAAGTTAATAAGAGTTTCACCAATGTACCTGAAAAACTATTTCACAAAATTGACACCAAATATTTACTCACAACAAATAATTACAGACTAAAAAACTTGAAATATATGCAGGAAGCAAGTAAAAGAACTAAACAAAGTTCATTAAGTAAAGCAAACTAGGCGCATAAAAACTCACAAGCTTAATCGCAATCTCCTCATTTGTCTGAACACTAGTACCTGCAAAACAATTCGACCATGAGCTCAAAACAGCCGAAATTCAGACCCAAAGTATCAAAAGGTCGGCAAGAATATGCATATATAACACACCTAAATAGATCTCGCCAAAAGAACCGCTTCCGATCTTCCGGCCTAGTCGATACTTATATCCAATGACTGGCTCCATATTTGAAAACAAAAAATTGGAATTTTCTCTATTCTAGTTCTACCAACCCCAGAGAAAATTCAACGAAAAAACAATAAAAAATACTCCAATACATAAACCAATCTAAATCTCCGCAGATCGATCCCCGCAGACAGTGATTATTGATGAACAAAAGAAAATACAAAAAAATGAACAGAACCTCCAGCAGTATGAAAACAAGAAAATTAGAAGAACTTAGCGAGCAAGGAAGGGGAATTTGATAGGAACAGAAATGAACCGACTACAGTTGCAGATCTATGGCTCCGATTATCCACGAATTAGTATAATAATCTAGCAATCATTCCCTAGGGCAAGGCAAGGTTAAAGAAAAGATTTACAATAGAAAATGAAAAACACAGAAAATGAAGCCGAAAAGGAAAAGATAAAGCGTCGCTCCGAAGTGCGATTTCCATTGTTGCCATCCAGTAGAGAGGATGGAGACTTCCGAGGATGAAACTTCGATTCCGATTGTACCCCTGCGAGCTGAGGACGAGGACAGGCTCTGGTTTTTGTTGAGGACCAGCGGCTCACGCGCTGCGAAAGTAGTTGTTGTCGAGGTGGGAACAGACAGGCCGGTCGGTGCCACGTGACTTTATCTCAAAAAACCATTAAGAGCGTATTCGTCACGTGATCTACTTTTTTATTTTGTAAAAATTAAAAAAACCCCACTTTATAAAAATAAGTTAAAACTTTAAATTTAAAAATGTATAAACAAAATCCAAACATAGATCCCTAGACCCTCGCTCGAGAGGCCAACTGGAGAGAACTAGAGCAATCGCACGCAAAACACGTGGAGAGTCGGTCTTTGGGTCAACCTCTCGTACTTTATACTTAAAATATGAAATCTTTCGTCCTCAGAGTCTCACATTCCGGCCCGATAGTTTGTAAGAGGTTAAATCACGGTGACTCAGCGGCCCAAAGATAAGAGGCATTTACCTGATATCCCAATGAGCTACTCCAACATTGGGGGTAACAACTCTCACATTAGGACAACGCAGACGTCGAACCTAGACTCTTGTACCCAATCTACCATCTTTGAGTCAACTGAGCTATGTTTGTGCGGGTCAACCCCTCCTGAGTCTTGAGCCAACTGAACTCTCTGCGTCAGGGGTGGGATTCAACATTCAATAAGCCTCCTGGTTGGTGGTCACTCGGGGGCCAACTCCTCGCTTGATGATAGTGTGAGGGGGCACATGACTCTCACGCGATCTCCCTCCTATCGGATTTCTATAAATACCCTTCGAATTGGGCTTGCAAAAGACTTCAAAATCGTTGTTTTCCAATATCGATCAGAGGAACAGTACTCCTAAGTTATCGCAAATAAACTCACACAGTTGGATGGATGATAATATGTATTGTTATGGTCATCATCTCATCCCAAAAGTCAAGTACCTGACTGACATTGTCTACGGAGAGCCGTTCATGATCAAATAAAAAAGTCTTTACACTACCAATCTAGCCAACTACATCAAAGTTAACGTAGAAGATCCGAACTAATCTTTTTGCACATTGACAACTCATCTCAACTCATTGTTGTATGTCAATTCTCTTAAACAAATCACTATGACCCATCATATCAAATATCGCAAACACAATAAGTTTAAGTGGAATAATCGTATGTTAGACCTAAACATTGAAGAATAATTGCTCATGATGGATTATAGTGAACTGATAAGCTAAAATAGGTGACCAAGACAGAACTTGACGTGGTC
Source organism: Begonia fuchsioides (assembly GCA_003255005.1). NCBI lineage: Eukaryota > Viridiplantae > Streptophyta > Magnoliopsida > Cucurbitales > Begoniaceae > Begonia > Begonia fuchsioides. Next base: position 8,466 of record QAOC01024793.1, read on the forward strand.
GGAGAAGTCGAGATGGCCCAAACTCAAATGATCTTTCTATCGACATATTACCTCAATAGAAGTAGGGTGAGAGTCGTTTGTCCTACCTCCTCTATTATGAGGCAGAGGGTGTTGCACCCCTTGTCACTAAAAACCCTTCCTTACAAAAGATGAAGCAAATGTGGTAAAAAAAAAAGATGTAATTTGTATAATCTAATTGAACCATCAACATACTAAGATGGTAAAATAAACTACAAGGGGTAACAATTAGATCGATTCGACCAGACAAACTGATCTAAACCGACCATTTAAATCGAATCAGATTGACTTTAAATTTTTTTAAAGTCGATTCAAATTGACCAGTTAAAATTGAATATTTATGTGAACACAAACTAAAAGCAACCCAAATTAGAGTCAGTTTTAGTTCATATAAATTCCTCGATGAGTTTGATTTTTGGATCTTTTCACATGAACCGACCCACCGGATCAGGTCATTTCTTTTCAAGAACCGACCCCACCTTTGGGTCCCACCAAAAAGCAATTTCTAAGGATCATGGGCTTGTAGTATTGGGCTGAAAACAAATTCAAACCCTTCACCCAAAAGCCCAAATCTGATCGGGTCGGGTAAACTCTTTTCGATCGGGTGGGCTCTTCTTTACCATCTTTCTTGGTCAGATTAACCGTTGACGATGGGCAAAGCAAGACAAAAATGGAGATCTTTCCTCAAGCTTGTGAGGTGGTTATCTTCTCCAATGGAGCTCGAGTGGACCCTACTTACCATTTTCTCGTCTCACCTCATCCATTCCTCGCTGTTCTCTCAACTCTCTTTCCCAGCTATCAGCAATTTCTTGATTCGCACTATCTACCTAAACATTTCATGAAACTAATATCTTCGATTTGGCATCTACTTGTTGTCTGCTTCAATCGTCTTTACTCGCCGGTTTAGTTTCCGACATGCCTGGAACTATCAGAGTTTCAGGTACTTAAATTTTTATTCCAAAGTTTCTCATGGTGTCTGTGCTTGCGTTGATGTTTTGTTTGATTTTTACTGCGTTTTCAGTTCTTGGATTTATGGATCTTCCTTCTTCTTCATCTTCGTTAATATCTGTAACAGGTAGTGGACTATCATTTGTTTTAGAAGTTTAGCTTTCTCCGCCAAATGTGGCTCCCTTTTTCTCTTAAACATTTTAATGGCGTAATGCAGTTTCTATGGGGAAAAATCGGTATCAAACCTGGGATAAGGGAGAATTCAACTTGTAATTTTACCTCATTCTACACTTTATGGGATGCCTTGTATTGATTTCTCTTTCGTTTAAGCCTTTTTCCTAATTTATGCAGTTCATTGACGTCTCTTCGTGATGTTTTGGTAATAACAGTCAACAATGTCGAGGGAAATGAGATTTCACGTGCAGGTCCACCCATGAATATATATGCTTGTTTTTGTATTTGGTAATGATTTATGGTGATGGGCTGATGAGATTTAATTTGTTCTAGGACAGACATTCAGGCCAAATCAATAGTTGAGAAAGGCTTGTGGGATGAACATTTTCCCCTTGCAGGAGGTGGACGAGTTCATCTACAGCTGCAGTTTTTGCTCAGTCAAGACGAGCGTGATAGAATTAGAACGATGGTACTTCCAAATACTTGCATACTGATTTTAAAAGCAGATAAAAAAAAGGAAATAATAGTTCTTGAAACATCATACAACCTGTTATTACTTGTAATCTATTCACGAAGCAGGCTCTTTGATACTGCATCTTATGTTTCAGAGCTACTCTTCACTTCCATAATTGGCCTTGAATTGTTCAAATAGTATTTAATTTGAACTCTACTTATCTTTCGTGGAAAGCCTGCTCTTATACGGTCCATTGTTTTCTTAGTAAAGTGCAATTTAGACTATCGTGTTTGAAACTATGTTTGAAACTATTTGTAGATTACACCTTAAAAAAATTTCCAGAACAAAGCCTTCAGTTTTCAGCTGCCTAACAATCTGGATTTTGTCGTCAATTCATTTGTTAAATTCAACACATGTATACCATATTATCAGTTTAACATCTCAGATGATTTTTGAATATGGTTTCTAAGTACATCCATATTCATTTTGGCAATTTCAAACAATGTTGATCACTGATGAAGTTAGAAATCAGCATAAATTACGTCTTTAAGTAGTCAATGTTGTATATGCTCAATAGATTTGACACATAAATGGACAACAATATCCAAATGGTTGACGGCTGAAAGATTGAGGTTCTGTTTCGAAAAAAAAAACATATTTTAAAGTCTAATTGGTAAATGGCATCAAATTAAAGTCTATCCTTCATTTATTGTCATTTGGCTAATCTTTAAAAATGCACATCCAGAGACAATCCGCTATGAAAAAGAAACAAGAGGAGTATCACAGCATAAATTCCCTGAACATGGAAGATGCGGCACTGACTAGTACCAACAACGCATCATTCAACCTCAATCCCGAGCTCTCAGGTCTGACATTTTTCCATGAATCAGAAAAAACAGGAAAAACTAAAAGAAAGTGTTATAAAACTCAAGTTCTAAGTGTAGTCTTGCATTGATATTTTCGAAAAGCCTTTTTGACGTTCTGAGTGCTCCCTCATCTGAAGCATCGCATAAATACCTTCTTCAAGTCAGAGAGCTAAGCAGCAAAGATGGAAGAAACCTTTCTTCTCCAGCGCTAACTTCAATCAAGTTAGAAAGCGATGAAAAGGGCATCAAAATGGAAGAAAAACAAAAGGAATTTGATCAAAGTCGACAAACACCTGTTAAGGATAGCTTTGAACTGCATCTATTTTATCTAACTTGGTCTTTTTTCAAAAGTTTCTTATTAATGGTTGTTTCAACTGTTCTAGAATGATGCAGGTAGAGAAAAGGATAGTTCATCGACAGCTCCTATGTCGCCAGAGATCTATATTTATCAATCAAAATCAATGGAAGAGAAGACAGATCCAATAATTAATTCACATTTTATTGACACTAGTGTTTCTTTAGAAGAAAATACCAACCTTTTGAAACCTTCAGGATTAGATGCTCTTTCTGAATCCCCGACATTTCAATCTTATGACATTGTGCCAGAGGTCCACTGCCAATCAAGTAATGAGCAATTAGAAAACATTTCTTCAGAAGAAAATATACAACCTTCAGAATCCACTGTTGCTAATGTTATGGAAGCCTCTACTTCTCCTCATGCAGATGAAGAAAGAGTTCATAAAGCTGAGGATGAGACACCTATGGAGAAACCTCCAATCTCTGTAAAGCAAATGAATACTACCTTTGAAGGTAGCCAAGCACAGGTATATTAATGATGTACATAAGCAGATTGCTTATTTGCTTTCTTATATTCTGATCAATGCATGATCTAAACAGGATATGAGACTTCAGATCAAAATTCCATCTATAGAAACTTATTCTAACACAGTTAATGAACAGAGATCTTTGAAAAAGGATCAGTCAACGATGCCCGAGAAGGAGAAAACTAAGCCTTCATCATCTGCAAGTGATACAGAAGCCTTGATTTTTCATGATCTAAAATATGATGAGGAAGAGATAAAGAAAAAAGATCAGGAAATTAAGTTAGCTGAATCTTTCAAAGGAACTGAATCGCTGGAGGGTACATTGTTGCAAAAGTCAAAGGTGACAGCTCTAGAAGAACATATAGAAGAATCAAAGGATCCACACAAAGAAGTTCATGTTAAGGATAAGCCACTAGATGAAAAGACAGAGAGTCCACCTGCTGAAGTATTTATAAACGATCAACCAAAAGACACCAACAAAGCTATAAAGACATACGATGAGAAAGAGAAGATTGAAAATTCAGTAGATCAACCAAAAGAAGTAAATGATATGAATAAGCTACGAGATGAAAAGGCAAAGAATCAGCCAACTCAAATACGTATAAAAGATCAGTCAAAAGAAGTCTGTATAAAGAATGAGATTGAGCCTCAAGAATTTTTTGAAACCTCTGTAAAGGAAGAAGTGGCTGCTAATATTTCAGATAGAGGAAAATCTAAACTTTCAAATCTTGTTGACTATCCAGATGAAATGGAGAGTACAAGGCAAACACCCTCTAAAAATTTTCTAGAGAAAAGTAAGCCTAAAGTTTCCATGGAAGAGAAATACTCCTCAGAGAGATCCAGTATTTGGATATTTCCTGATGATGTAACAAAAATATGCGTGACAAGTGGTAGCAAAAGATTGGCAGATTTAATGAGCGGTACAAGTGGAAGTTCACCATCTTATCAAGGCGAGATAAGAAACTCCATGGAAGAGGTACCTTTAGATTTTAGCTAGACGTTTAGTTACTTTAAGTTTTTTTGAACTTGCTAGATCTGCAATTCTTGAGTTACATTTACATTATCAGCAAAGACTAGGAACAATTTTCCAAACTTGTTTCCATAAAACCTAAGAAACATACACAATCAACTTCCATATCGAGCTATATATATATATATATATACACAATCAACTTCCATATCGAGCTATCAATATATATATATATATGTAGACACACCCGAATCTATTACCGGTAAGGTCTACAAGTCTTTCTTTGTATATCAAAATCTCCCTCTTTAATTGGTGGATGAAATGCCAAGAGATAAATCATGTGGGACTTTTCAAACGGGTGAATATGACTCTTCATATATTTTTAAGTGTGTAATTATCATTTAACCAACACAATTATTTGTGCACAACCCATACTACCTTATTTACTCCAATTCTAGTGCCACATGATCAAAACTTTATAATGTATGGTGCACCAATTTAGATCCACCAATTATTTGATCGGCACCAAAGAAAAAATAGAAATAGCACAAAGAACACAATTATATTGTAGAAGAAGGATCAACTTTAAAAATAAAATATATTGGTGAATAATTAATGGAGAATCCTTCTCTTTTTTGGTGAGTAATTCATGGAGGCCCACCTCTCCCAAGTTTTCCTTATATTCTTGATACCCTTTCAACAAAAAAACCTTCCCTTATTTATCCTAAACCTAAGCCCATCAACAACCTAATACAAAAACACAAAAGCAACGTAAAAGAGAACATAATGGGCCTGATGTGCAATCGGAGTACATCGCCGATCTAGCCCCGATGAGCACGCCCAATTTCCATAACTTGTGTGCTCATTTTGCAGGAAGCTTAGCCTCGGAGACTATTTCCGAGGATAATCGGAATCGGACAAGGGTTTTGCTCGGTTGACATCTGAGCATGCCCGGCCACGACGCGCCCAGCGCGCCAGACCTCGGCGCACCCGGGGCTCCCGGCCATGACACACCCAGCGCCCAACGGGCGCCCCACGACCATGACCCGATGACCAAAGAAGACACGGTCGTCGGCCTTGCCGAAGTCCACTAGGGCTTCGGCCCAAGAGAATAAGTGACCGACATGGGAGAACGCTCGATCCAAATCTCCACGGATCAAGTGTTTAACCATGGGAGACCGACATGGGAGAACGCTCGATCCAAATCCCCACGAATCAAGTGTTTAACCATGGGCCCTATTTTCAGTCACACTTAGTTTTATTTCCTTAGCCAGCAATTATCCTTAGAGAAGGAAGAGAAAAGCAGCCCAAAGAAGAAGAACGCATATCCAATAAGTGAAAGCCCGCGAAGGACCATCTCGGCCGAACATTGACCGACCCACGGTCAAGCCTCGGCTCACCTTCGCCCATTAGAAGACCTTGACCAAATTTCATCGGCCACTTTACTTTAATCTTTAAGTATTTTGGTTATTTGGTCAAAGAAAAGACAATGTTCAAATTGGCACGGACATATCTCTTAAATGTCCGAAGATCATCCATCGGACGCGCACATGACCGTTCAATCAAGGCCACCGGCGAGCCACAATTGATTTGAGTCCATAAAATCCGTGATCAATCTGTTGAATCTTCAGAGGATCTTCGAACAACAACTTTGCATAACAACCGCGTAGATCCCACAACATCCGAGATCAGATCAACCATCGGTTCGGTCTTTTTCGGACAAGCCGCGCACATGCACGAGTCATTATCGGACCACCGAAGAACCAGATCACGCGCTACTTCATGCTGACCACCGAGAGCCTTTTAGAAGCCCCGGATCCAAATTGGCTCGAGCTAATCTTTCATGGCTCGAAGATTATTACATCTGGTACCACCTCTCGGACAACCACAGTCACCTTCGGTCAAGACTCAAAGCCAACCGTGTCAATCATCGTGAACCGAACCTAAAGTCAACCGGAGACCTTCCGAAGCAATCTTAGGCGTTCAAGTCATCCAAGAGCTTAAATTATCTTTCTTAGCTTTTTATCTTTTACGTTTTTAGTATTTAAGTGTAACACCTTACACTTTAATGGATAGAGAGAATTTTTGAGTAAAATTGTGCATTACATTTCTTCGGTGAGTCATATCCGGCCGAGAACGTCAACCCTCTCAGTACGGTCGGTGCGTCACATCCGAGTGCGGGCGAGGTCTACCGAGGAGAACATTTTGATTGCTCAAGTGTTCAAATTGTTCAGTCACCTTCAAACCAAAACTCTCAAGAGTCCATTTCATCCCCCGAGCTATCAGCCCCTCCATTATCCGATTTCACCTCTTTTTCTATCATCCGAGCCATTCCATTATTTTACCGAGCCATCTCCACTTTCATTCGATCATTCCAAATTATTTCCCATCTAATCCGAGCCCCGTGTGCGCGCATTCTTCCGATAAAAATGCGCTGACCCGCAAGGAAGGCACATCAGGGCCTGAAATTGTTGATGGGTTGTTTTCTATGCTTTCACACTAAATCTTTCAAGTTGGAGGCCGTATCATAATAGTGTAAAAGAGATGTGTTGGTGAACTTGTTGTAGACATACCATTTGAACGCAACTAGTTGAAATTGGAACATCATTTTATAGGATTTCCAAATCTTTACCTGTATGCTTGAAGTTGGACTTACCTTTGCTTGTCAACTTTCTGTTCAGCATAGAGGTGGCTCCGGGTCTGGAGTGTTCAAGGGTGCTGAAACTCACCCAGAAAACAGAAAATCAAACCCTCTTGTTTCAAACGGTGCTGAAACTTCTGAAGGACAACTCAGACAGGTTACGTCCGATTGCTTATTTGTTTGTCCGAACATATTTCATATCCTAATTTGTTTATTTTTTTATGAAAATTTTACTCTATTACGATTGAAAAATGGTGGATGCACAAAGAAAGAGATGATTAGAAATTCCAAATTTAATTGTAGGACTTTGTTATGTCCGTTCAATTAGAAAGGACTAAAATGAAGAACAATTTTGAAAATGCATATAAATGTATTCCTATTTAGCTGAATTGACAGAAATATGTGCTTTTGTGGTATTTTTCTCAGCTGTTTATTGTGGAAGAAGGAAAGACATGCCTTCATAATTAAAAAAATACTCTCCACTTTTTCGAATGAACATGCTGATTTTGTAAACTCTTCTCCTCAAAATGTTTTTTGAAACAGGTCTAGAAAACTGTTATCGTTACCCATTTATTAATTTTCCGTTAATTATGCTTTTCTTTCAGACATTAAATATCGCATTTATGGTTGGGTTTGGAACACTGGTGCTGTTCAGTAGAATGAGGAAAAACAGGTATGGCTAGCATTTCTTCTAAGCATCACATTCAGCATTTTCGTCACTTATTTTTCTTATTTTTGGCTTCCTAGATTCTCCAATTTTCACGCTTCATAGTGCTTTTGGAAACAGAAAACATTTAGAAGTAACATACCCACATCTTATCCTCAAACACATAAACCCACAGTTTCAAAACTATGTGCTTAATGATTAAATTAGGCTTCTAGGACATTTTGATAATTTTCATAATATCATAATTAAGGTTTCAAGTTCGATCCTCAACAAAAAAAAAATATCTTTAAAAGAATTTACATGTAAGGATCAAGAAAAAAATTGATCTACATGTGATGAAAAATGTTAAAATAATATATAAATAATGAATTTATTATTTACATGCTCAGACTTTTGAGATAATTAGTAATTTATTAGTTTTTATGTGAATCCATTCGCAGAAATTCTAAATCAGCTTTGATGAATGCATATATTAGATCGAAAAGTCTATTGGAATTCTTTTTTTTTTCTATGAATCCTCGTCGATATGAATGCTCATTGGTCGGTTTGAATGCTCATTGGTCGGTTTTCAGGAACAATCGGGTGGTCATTAGATCTACAAAACTTCGACGGTGAGGAAAGATGGCCACTAAGTATAGCACAAGGTTCAAATAGTTTTTTTTTTTAATTTTGTTTACTTTGACATGTAAAAATTCTCGATTGTCATTACTTACGATTTTTAAATAGAAGAGAATGAGCAAATTATTCATGCCTTGAACGTTTTGCTCAGCTGTTAGGTTTTAAATAATAAATAATTATTTATATTTTTATTAAATATATATATTTGAATTGGTATAATCACGATGACACCTGATATGAACTCATGATTATTACTATGAACGAAGGATTGGGTAGTGTTTAGATACAAGTTTAAGCCCATCCCCGTTTGTACCGGCGGAAAAGTGCCTCAGTTTGGGCATTCTTGAAAGCACTAAAACCAACGACGTAAACGCAAATGAGGATAACGATGGCCACAATCAGAACAACGTTGGCTCTCCTCCATTCCGACCTCAGGCTACCCAACAGACCGGCCTTGCAGGAGGCGCAGCCGTAGCAGAGCTGGGCTTGGTCGTTGCTCCAAAGACTGCAGTCTTGCTCCGCCGTTGGATTCGCCGGATTTTCCCACGTGATTGGGTTCACAAAGGTGTACCCACAGTCTAGCGGAGGCTTACAGCAACCCCCCTGCAAATAAATAAGACCCACCATGGAACATGATCTTGAGAAAAAAACATCAAGATTTACGTATAAATTAGAATATAAATATAATAAAAAAATATTTTTATTTAATAATCAGATCGAAATAAACTAGAATTACACTATATATTTTACTATTAAACCTAATCCGACGGTCGGCATTATAGATCGATAAAAGCATTAAACATGATCGGAAGTAGGTGGTGGATTCCAATCATTTCAAGAAAAGAGAAGTGGGGAAATCACGAAACGGCGGATGAAGACGAAGAATCATCATGGCATCAAGCTGTCGCCACCGCCATTTCAGATCACCGATCGGAATCGGTGGCTTAGCCATGTTTCCCGGCGGGAAATTAAGCAAAATCAGGGATGAACTAGTCTCATTTTCAGAAACTATTTTAAAAAACTGTTTATCTTTACCAATTCGTCGACGATTCAAAGCTTCAATCAGGTAAAAAAAAATGGAGAAAGCTTGCCTGAAGAGGAGAGATCTGAGCCATGAAAAACTGATCGGCCGTGAGATAATTCCGGGCAAGCTTCAAACAAACATTAGATTCAGCAATACACGTCCTAATCTTCTCCCAATTTCTCGAATTCGTCACACGCCCTCTAAGCCACGGCGAAAATCCAGCTAGCCGGAACTCCTTAAACCCGCCGGAGCCGGCGACCGGAGTGTAACTGCCGTCTGGGCGAGTGACGATGAAGGCGAAGACGATGAAGACGAGAAGGATGAGGATGAGCGCCGCCATAGAGAAAAGGTAAAAGGCCAAGAGACCCTGTTTGTTCCAGCAAGAACCGACGAAGCCGGCGAGAGAGACGAGGAGGACGAGGACGCCGAAGAGGGCCACCGGCCACCGGAAAACATGGATGCAGCTGTTGTCGGGCTTGGAAGCTAGCCAGATTCCGGCGGCGATGATGGGAATGGAACAGAGGAAGGCGGTGAAATTGAGGAAGGCGGTGAGCCTGTTGCTGACTCCCATGGATTTACGAGAAGCTGGTCTTCTAGAGAGAGAGAGAGAGATGAGGTACGGAGTGGATCAGATTCCGAGTTCCGATGGGGAGCAAGTTCAGCTGTCAAAAACCAGTGAGACTCTCACTGTGACGGTCCCACCGCACTAAACGTCTAATAATTATTTTTAAATTTTAATTTTAATTTAATTTAATTTAATATTATATTTAAAAAAAATTAAAATATATGAATAAAATATTTTTTTTTATTATATTTATGTCGAATTTCAAATAATTTGACAGATTTATAACTAATTTTAATATTTATATCAGATTTTATTAGAGTTTTAGTCATATTTTATTAATTTTTATAATTTTTTTTATTCACGATCTCAGTTTCGATTTC
>QAOC01024793.1:19068-90710 GCA_003255005.1 Begonia fuchsioides
TGATTATTTCTCTTTCATTACGCTTTTCTTCCATATGATTGGTTGATTTAATGGACCCCACTTTACTCGACCAATCAGAGACACCCAAACACGTAGCCATCCTCGAATCTAACTCTTCCTCGACCAAAAACAAAGAGCCTGAAGCTCTCTGAAAATTTCTCCATTGATTTTGTAGCAAGGTTTTGCGAAATCTAGAGAGAGAAAGAGAAACGTTGGAGATGAAGCGTATACTTGTGGTATCGCTGCTACTAGTATTAACGTGGATTCCATTTTCGCAAGGTCTGAAGAAGCCATTGATTGGAGCTAGGAAGGAGGATATTCCATTTATTAAATGTCAAGTTTGTGAGAAGCTGGGAGCGGAGTTGTACGATCTAGTGCAGAAGAAGCAGGCTGAGATCGCCCCTAAGAAGGTCTGTTTCTCGTCTGAAATATCCCCCCCGGGGATTGTTTAATTCTATTTTGAGCTGGGCTTTTTAGTTTATCATCGAGATTTATGCGGTGTTTCTTTCTCCTGGTAGATCTCTGAATATCAAATCATTGAATTAGCGGAGAATGTTTGTAATCTGAAGAAGGCAGAAGCTGATTGGATTTTGAAGATTGACATCGTCGAACGAGGAGATAGGCTCGAGGTAAGGCGATTGATAAATTTTACTCGCAGTTGTTCTTTTTCCTCATTTCTGCTTTTTGAGTAATCATAAAAAATAATGGCATGCATTCTGACAAAATGGAGAAATTCAAGATAGTGAAGACTGTCCAGTACCTTTTTGTTAAGTCCAACACTAACTCTCTGAAAATTTAAATTTTGTTTATGGGGATCCTCTCCTATGTTTATTCGTTTCTAGAATCCAGGGTAGGGATTTAGATTGATGATGACTCTCTTTAAAGTTGAATGAAATCTCTCAATATCTGCAATTTAGTTAAAAATCTTAGTCTACTACTCGACTAATAAGAGTAGATAACTCATACATAGTCAAGCAATTACATTAATCTTGAGGATAAATTCTAAGTCTGCTCTCTACTTTTTATAGAGTATTGTACAATTTCAAACGTTTTGATCCCTCCAAATCCATTTAGAAATTTCTTTCCACTTGATATATTGGACTGTTTATCAAGATCCTCGAGAAATCAAAGACTAGTGAAAATATCTATTCAAAATTTGTTGACACGAGTAAAATCAATTGAACATGTCGGGAATGACATGTTCATATTTTCAAAGGGGTTGAAAATGATCTTTCATTTCTTCCAAGTGTTATTTGAGTTCTTCGAACAACTCTCGTTTTTCATTGATCTTACTCGTATTGATTTTACCCATGTTCTACAAAAGTGTCCCAAACTGCAGCTTTTGATAGATTTGAACAACCATTTTGGTCAACCTACTAATATCATTCAATCCATTGAATCATTGCAATGCATCTAATTGAATTTTGTACATTTCAGTTAGAAGAGCAGGAATCTGAAGGTCAATGTAATTCCGAATGTAAGACCATCGAGCGCACATGTCAGGAGGTAAAATGTTCTCATGGTCATTCAATTTCATTAATGTGAATCCCTCTGAAATCAAGGCCTAGCCTTTTACTAATATCGTAATATAAATCGTTACTTATATTAAATACTTCTTGAAGTTGATTATTGATTCGTCAGTCTAGTGTAGCTTTTTATTCATAATATTCTGATTATGTGAAATTTGATCCTTGCAGGTGATGGGGTATTCTGACACTGACGTGGCAGAATATTTGTATAAAAACAATCCTCAAGTTGAATCACTGATTCATTATCTCTGCAAAGATCTCACTGGTGCATGTAGAACAAACCCACCTACAGTTCCTAAGGTAATCAGCCTCTAATTGTTCTATATTTTTATTTTCTTAAATTAAGTCATTACTATATTTCTTGTCTAAGTCTTTGGGTTCTGTCTCAGGATCGGAGTCCCGGTGAAGAATTTGTGCCAAAATCTTCAAAAGAAGCAGAAATGGAGAAGATGATGAAATCCATGGAGGTATGAATTCCTTGATTTGGTAAAAAAAATTAGCATTATTCTATTTTAATTAAACAGTTAAAATCAGTTCGGTCCAACTGAGAAACCAAATTGAGCAATCTGTGCAGTTCGGTTTCGGTTTCATTTGAGCAAGAACCGATATTTGCAGCGAACTGAAATATTCGGTTAGGTGTTCGGATTTAGATAAAAATAAACGAAAAAACTGAGTCGAACCGAAGTTCATATTTAAAAAATTAGAAATTAAAATTAAATACCAAAAAGTCTAAAATTATAAAATAATATATCATTAAAAATAAACCTAAAAAATAGAAAATTCAAAATAGAATACTTAAAAGTCTAAAACTTTACTGAAAAAAATCGAAATGTAAAGTAAGAAACAAAAATTGAATGCATACTAGAAACAAGTAAAACATTAATACCGAAAATAAACTTAAAAGTCTTATTTTTACATGATTTATTGGGTAAATACTCTAAATGGTGAATAAAATATAAGAAACATTGATCTTGAACGATGAAAAATCGAACAATTAATGACCCAATATTGAAAAATCGGATGTCCAACACCGAATAAAAGAAACCGAACTCTAAACTGAAAACCAATACTGCACCAAATCGAAGTTCTTGTCAGTTCGATTTTGAACTCTAAATCTAACACCGACCAACTTCAGTCTAGTCTCAAACCAAACCGAATCACACAAGACTGATTCCACTCCAAATTATAATAAAATATTTAATTGTGAATACATATTAATCTTAATTATTTCAAATTTAATTTCGATGCAGGGTTTGCCAGGAGCACCAGGTATGAAAATGTACTCTAGGGAGGATCTAATGAACACAAAAAATTTCGGGGATGAAGATGAAGATGACGATGACGAAGACGACGATGACGATGAAGATAAATTCGGCTCAAAACTGGTATCTTTTGATCGTATTTTATCATACGAATATTATGATTAATCTCCCTAATTTCTTAAGAAGAAACTATTTACACAGGGCAAAATCATAAGGGAGAAGGAGATAAAAAAGAATGATTGGAAGCATCGGATATCACAAGGAATCTCGAAGACCGGTGATGCATTGAAGAAACACGCAAATAAAGCTTCGAATAGAGTCCGACAATGGTGGAAAGCGAAGACCACAGGCTCGACGAAGAAGAAGAAGAAGGGTTCAAAGACAGACCTTTAAAAGGCAGTTTTGTTAGGAGCGTTTTAGAGGTACTATGTTCTTGTTCTATAACAATGGAAAACATTGATCCTACTTTTGAAATTTTAGAGCTATTTTGATTCATAATGATCAATTATCCGGAAAGAACTTTATTTGCGATTCTGTGATTGAGGAAATTTTGTTCAATATTTTTTTTATTTACATTCTTATCATATTTTCATATTGTATATGTTGACATGTCAGATTATAATTGGTCTAATTGAAATCGAAACTGAACCAAAACTGATAATTTAATTCAGATCACATTGCTGATCTGATTTTACCACTCTTATCTGATCTGATTGCCACTAGTATTCATATCCAAAAATTTAGGCCAATTAATGAAACAAGTGCCAACATATAAGGTGGTAAAAAATTATCCAAACCGATGGATTGGTAATTTTTTGTTTGGTTCTGGTTGGTCTTTATTTACGGTCTTGATTCTGGTCCTAAAATTTTAGGATCAAAATATGTTAATCTTGTTCTATTTTTTTAGGAATCAGCTCAAACCAGACCTTGTTCATATATAGTTAAAATTAATAGTTAATGATCTAATAAATAATTTGATAAATGTGTATTTTGAAAATTTTAATTTTTATAATATTATAACTATTTTAATTTATTTTTTAAAAAAATTCATAACATGTTATAATATTAATTGAAATGTATTTTTTATAATTTAAATTACTTTAGATATTATTAAATTTTATTAATAATTTTTTTTTTTTAATAAGAAAACTAAACACATATTTTTATTGGATCGGATTCGAATCCTGGCAAAGTTATCGGATCATATTTTCTGTTTATCCGAGAGCATTTTTCAGAGAGCGATCCAATATTCATCTTATTTTTCTGAATCTCGTCGCGGGATACAGAGTCGATCGTCAGGATTTCAAAATTTTTCTGAATCTCGTCGCGGTGTACGGAGTCAATCGTCGGGATTCAGAAAGAGTTACGGATTTTGGGATTTCATATTTTCGATGTGGAGATCGATTATAAACAGCAATCCGACGTTCGGATTGGGTCGGATCTGCCCAGCCTTAGTTCAGATCAAGCAAAAGGGGCGTTCCGAGAATCGAACTCGGGACCTCTCGCACCCAAAGCGAGAATCATACCACTAGACCAAACGCCCACTTACGAAAATGGGGTTTCTGAAATTTCTCGGCCGGCGAAACTGAATCAAAGGGGCTGTTTCTTTTCTGCCGTCTTTGCAGTTTCTCTGGCTGGTTCTTGCGAACGGTGAGACGATCGGCGTGCTTGGATCTTGCATTCGATGTTTTTCTCTTCTTATCGAATCGATTTGTTAATTTCGTTCTATCGCGTTCTTTGTTGTGATTTCTTGCTCTGAAATTTCACTTTCGAAGCTGGTATGAATGGCGACTGTTCAAGGGTAGATGATCTGGGAAATTGCGGAAGAGGAAAGAATTTGCTCGAATGGCCAATCCTGTGACTAATCAGGTGCATTTACGATTAATTTATTGCGAAATGATACGGGGTTCCGATTTTGATTTTGGTAGAGCTTTGTTATTCGGTATCAGAAATTCATTCCTTCGATTTATAGCTTTGCCCTAATTTTCTCACCCATTGGTTGAATATGGAAGAACTTAGGATGAAAAACATTTTGATTTTTTGTTCATCCACCGTTGATTTCTCAACTTCTCTCCAGCTCCATTCCAAAAATCGTACAGTTGATTGGTCGATTTTCGTTTCTTGGATCTTGGATTTGGACAGAGTTTTGAGTTCTTTAAGTTTTCTCTGTTAATATCAAGGGATTCCTTATACCCTGCATTTTGTTCTGTTCTTGAGAGTTTAGATTATTTTCATCACTCAATTGGAATGAATTTTTCTTGCAATCAGTGCTTAAAACTTTACGATTTATTATACAAATTCTTTTAACATCGATTTATCGTACTTTATCGCTCATCATTCATACTCACCTTGTACCCAAAAGACGAAATCTCTCGCTCCAGGTCCCCCACACTCCGGCCCAACAATTTGTGAGAGGGTTAAATTATGATGGCTCAGCGGCCTAGAGATAAGAGGTTTTTACCTGATATCCCAAGGAGCTACTCCAACATTGGGATAACAACTCTCACACTATGACAGCGCAGCGTCGAACCTAGGCTCTTGTACTCAATCTATCATCTCTGAGCTAACTGAGCTATATATGTGCGGTCATCATTCATACTCACCTTAATCTTCGTTGGTTGCTCACCTTCTCTAAGTGAATATATGATAATTTTAACTTGATTTTAATTGTGTATATCAAAATTAAATGAAATATTTTATTGGTTGCTCACCTTCTCTAAGTGAATATATGATAATTTTAACTTGATTTTAATTGTGTATATCAAAATTAAATGAAATATTTTATTTTTAAATAATGTGAAGTGAGAAGGTCTGGAAATCGATAAAAATCACTATATTTATGTCAAGAAATTTTAATGTAGACGGTGTTCTATAAAAAATCAAAAAATTTGAGATGTTAGTTGTTAGAAAATATTTTTATGTTAGTTCTATTTCAATTTTAATTCGATTTTATTTTATATTTAAAAAAATTAAAATTTAATAATAAAATATTTTTTTATTATATTTATGTTGAGTTTTAAGTAATTTGACGAGTTTATAACAAATTTTAAGATTTATATAAGATTTTATTAAGGTTTGGGTTGACTTTTACTCGATTTTAGAATATTTTTTACCTATGTCCTGATTTTGATTTTACAGTTTTTTACTACTGAAAACCAACTTCAGCCCATAAATCAAGAGTTTTTAAAAATTAGAACTAAGTCCGAATTTTAAAACTGATAGTTCCAGTCTAATTTACTGTTTCGATTTAATTTTGCTCACTCCTCCTGTAAATATGCACTTCATTTTAGCTATCTCAATTTATCAATTAATAGTGATAAATATGTTACTTTTATGAAAATTATTTTTTTTAATGTTAATTGAGTTAAATAAAAATAAAAAATTATTATTTTAATTTTCATAAATTATTAAATTAACAAGAATCACTAATCAAATTAACAAATATAAAATATATAAAAAAATTGATGATTTTTAAAATTTTAAGTGTAAATTATAATTTATATTTATTTTAAATTTAATATTAGATGTTATTGGGCCACGGCCCAATAACCTTGTTTAACGAACTGAACTCTTTTTTAGTTGGTTTCATAATCTAGCCCGCGCTAAGAAAACTATAAATAATTCTCTGTGAAACCCTAGCCCTAATCTGCACTCTGGAACTTGTCGCCGTCCGAAGCGAGTGGAGCTAGAACTTTACACCGGTGCTCTACGAGGGTAGCCAGAGAAATCAACCATGGGTGAGACTGTTAAATTGCTCTTCAGTCTCTGATTTTGTGTATTTTTTTCTGAAATTTGTGGTGATAGTATATGTTGGATTGCTCATTCAGGTAAAGTTCATGGATCTTTGGCTCGAGCCGGAAAGGTGAGAGGTCAAACTCCTAAAGTGGCTAAGCAGGATAAGAAGAAGAAGCCCCGGGGTCGCGCACACAAGCGGATGCAGTACAATCGTCGATTTGTGACTGCAGGTATGTCTTTCTAGGGCTCTTGTTTATAGAGATTCTTGGATCTGAAATCTGTGTGCGAAATCACGGTTAATTGTTGATGATAGCAGAAATTTGTGCATTTTGGTAATTTGAATTCGATTTTTTGTCTAGTTGTTGGCTTTGGCAAGAAGAGAGGTCCCAACTCATCGGAGAAGTGAGGAAATCTTGCTTTGCTGTAGAACAGGCAATGATGGATTTACAAGTGTATTTTCTTAATTAGTATTGCTTTCTTTTTACTATTTTTTAGTATTGAACATTTTGGAAATTTTCTGTTTTTTTATCAAGCTTAGTCGTTATGATAAATTCAATCTTCTTTGCTGTGGAACCAAATTCATGAGTTTGGATATAGATTGAAAGGCTGTGCGGAGAATCATCAAGTGTTTCTTGCTGTTAGTTTATTTAGTGATTCTAATAGATTGGATATTAGAAATTGTTTGATTAATTTCTTACACTGTTCTACATCAAATTTCATACATTCTACATGTTCTTTGTTGCATTGTCTGGTTTGAGTGACATTCTCATCTTGTCTTGATTGCCAACAGTATGTTCATGATGTTAATTTGGGATTAAAAATCTTCCTGGTTCTCACTTTCAAGCTTGTAAACTTTCAATAGTCTCTTGATATCCAGAATCTAGGTGGGACTCTCGGTAAACATTTGTTGTATCTGTTCTAATTTAATCGATTTAGGATTTGCTTCTTGTTAATCAGCATCATGTTGGGATCTAGATGGGGTCCTCTATTCTTGAGATTACAAAAAACTTGGGCTATGAAGACCATGATTTCAATATCTTTTACAAATTTCGAGTAGAATCTTGATTAAATTTACTTCGCTTTTTGTAGGAATTCTTGACGATTTTATGGTTTGATCAATCTTTAGTAGTAGGTTTTGATATTTTGTCTTGCTTCTTGACAACTTTCTTTGCTAAGTCTTTGAGTTTTGAATTCTAGGAGAATTTAGAAAATGGGAAGCCATATTTTTTATGCAAGTTTATGTTCTTATTATACATTTTCTACGTGAATTTAGAGGAGTGATTAGTGGTAATTTCATTTCCAATTCTATTGTTTGAATATGATCTATGATGTGATAAATAATAATTAATTTAATAAAGAATTATATAATATGACAATTGATGCAATAATAAATTAATTATTGCATCAATCATTTTTTAAATGACAAATATTAATTGTATCATTACTATTAATTCAACTTTACCCTAGATTTTCTTTTAATGATTGAGCTCGAGAAATATTATTTCTACACTACATCACATTATAAAATTATTCATAATTAGTACATTAAAAATGATTCAATTAATCGATGTAGTTTTTCGGGTGTCTCGTTTATAAGCTTGAAAATGATGTTATCTTTTAAAAACGTAAATTAAAAGCATAGAATGAAACAAAACCGGACAAAACGCCGAAAGGGAAGACAAAGAAAACGAGCATAAATGATGAGAAAAGATGACACGAAACGATCGACCACATTAAGATATGCATAATGTTCTTTAATCTTTGCTTGTTTTGAACTCCACTCCACCATTTGCTTTGCTTGTGGGGGAACATGGAGAGAGAGAGAGAGAGAGAGTTGGATCATACTTTTGGTATCAAATTGGTTCCGGCTATGTTGGATGGGTAAATCGGATTGCCGTTCTCCATGAATTTCGTGTGATCTTACAACTAAACTTCACTTATCGTGAATAAGGTTGGACATGATCTGGTTCGATCCAATACCACTCTCTCATAACCTACGCACACAACTTGGACTCGATAATCAACTGGTTTGATTTTGAATTTTTATAAAAGAAAATATAACTTTATTATACTTTTTAAATTTTACTTCGGATAGGTTGACATAAGATTAGGGATGAGCACGCGCCGGTCCAACTCGATTTTATCTCGAAATAGAACTAAAATTGAAACTCACAGTTTCAGATTTTTAGAACTAGCACTGAAACTAACTGTTCAGGTTTCGTTCTAGTTTTATATTTTTTATTATATTTGGATCGAGTTTTAAGCAATTAAACGAATTTATAACTAATTTTAGAATTTATATCAGATTTTATTAAGGTTAGAATCAAATTTTACTCAATTTTAGANTTAAAATAAAAAAAATTTAAATTTTGTGTCTTAGTAAATAAAAAGTCAAAATTTCTTATCTCTGTCACCTTTTCACTCGATAATTTATAAAATAATTAAATCATAATAATTTAGCAAGACAAAAGAGACATGATATCCCAAGAAATCACTTACCATCAGAGATAATAACTCGACTCAGCAGTATGAGATAAAAGGCCTAATATCTCAAGAAACCACATAACATTAGAGATAATAACTCTCACACTAAGATAGAACAGACGTCAAACTTAAATTCTTATACTTAATCTACAATTTCTGAGCTAAGTAAACTATGATCAGGCTGTTTTTTGAAAATTCAAGTACAATCTCTTAAGCTCAAAATTTATTTATTTTTAAATTAGATCCATTCAACCTATTTACTAAAGTAAGCTTAAAATTAATTTTTTTTCAAATAAATAAACATATTAACAATCCTTTTAATCTACTACCTGTACATAAATTCTCAATCTTTCCCAGTAATCACCTTGAAGTATTTACTCATCCTTGTTCTTCCACCTTCGAGTTCCCAGTTTTGAAACCGAAATCAGACGATCGAATCCAGATTGATTTTGAAATGAAACGGAGACGAACCAGGTGGAGTTTACTGCACCAGCTCCGATATCCACCCGACGTCCGGCGCGGCGGAGGATGAACCGTGATGGGCTGCGATAATGGAGTTTTCCTTGCTGAGTTTTTCGAACATTTTGGCCCTCAGATCTCGCCCTGACTCGACCCTTTCCATCGCCGGCTCCTCCTCGACGGTCTGTTCCCAGAAATCCAGGTACCCGCCGTTGGCCGGCCGAGGTGAAGCTCGAGACGGCGTCGTCGGTATGCTGCAGCCGTCGGGTCGGAGGATGGATCCTCTCGGAGACCCTCCTCCGATTTGGATGTTCCAAGCAGAGGGAAGGCACTTCACTTTGCTGAGCTGCAAGTTTCGGAGAGAGGTTGCCATTTCTGCAACTGGGTTAGATCCGAACGACCGGCTAAGCGACTGAGCCAACGGCGACACGGGCGGAGACTCCGCCTGAGGAGTCACCGGCGGTGAGATTGTCGGGGAAGACAAAAACGTCAGCGTTTTCGCACACGACGCTTCAATCGCTTGCCGGAGAGGCGAACCGTCGTAAGAGTAAGAAGCAGCGTTTGGGCTCCTCGGACTCTGATGCGGTAGGACTCGGAGTTGCTCCGCCGCGTGAGCGAAGAAACAAACCCGTCGCCGACAACTCGTTCCGTCCTTGCACGGCTGAGTCCGGTACCGCGCCGGGTGAAGCCAGCACTCGAAAACGCCGTGTGCGAACTCGCATGAATCGCCTCTCTTGCAGCTCCCCTTGCGAAAATCCGGACAACTCGTTCCGGAATAATGATACTTCCTCGGATCTCTCCGGCGAGCCTTCTCGCCGGGATGAGCGTACGGACACTCCGTCCAGTCATGAGACCTTCCTCTAGCGCATCTCCTCACTTTAAACTCAAACATCCGGAAATGGTCACAGGAGAAAGCGTCGACCGGAGAATCCATTTCCCGACCAAAACCCTCGCCGTCAAAGTCCACTTCCGGTTCATTCGACGGCAGGTACCTCTGCAACGCCATTAAAGCATCGTGCTGATACCGAGGAGAGTAGTCTCCTCCATTCGCATTACCTTCAGAGAGAACAGATCTGCCAAAAGAAGAGAACCCGTCGGAGGTTTGATCATCGCCGGCGACCGGCCAGGAAAGGGCGTCGGAGTTGTAGGGTTTGCCGAGCATCATGTCTGGAAAAACGGCGGTTTCTGGAGTTTGTACGCTATAATCCCGGCAATGCCTCCTCGTTTATAAACTGCTGGAGGGAGGGGGTTGTAACTCTGGTTAGTTTTTTACCTGACCATGGCCTTGGATTAAGAAGATATTAAAGAGAAAGGAAGAGCTACAATTGACCGCGGTTAAGTGAAGTGGCAGTTTCTTGTGTGAAGTAATGACAGTCCCTTGAAAGATGGACATTTGGTCTTGGCTTTGTTACGTGTTTGTCGTCTACACTCTTTTTCTTTGCTTTCTTTTTTCTCTTACCATAGTTTATTAAAATATAATATAATTGACATATTTTTATAAAAATATTATAATAAATATTATAATTATTTGAATATGATGTAAAAATTCTAATCATTTCAATAATACAATTNGACAAAGAACAAGTCAACTTTGTTATCATAGTATCTAAAAGTCAACTTCGTGTGACATCTTTGATCGATATCACGCGATTAGAGTTGTTCGTAGTTATTGTTCGAACATAAAAGTCAACGCTCGATACGAATAATATCTTTTAATTCTTACCCGTGGATTATTTCGAGACAATTTCATGAATTTCTTTGCGCGATTTCATGAATTTGGCTTCATTTGCGCGATTTCATGAATTTGGCCACGGGGAATTGGTTGGAATGTTGTTGTTTTTAATGAACCACACCCTCTACCCACGAATTTCTTTTGAACAATTTATGGATGTTATATGCATAACCGAACTTATATTAAATTTAAAATCTAGAATTAATGACAAAAATACGTGGACCAATAAAATGAGGTCAAACAATTGCCACTTGTACTTTGCCTAAAACTCTCTCCCTCGTGCCAACTCTGTACCAAAAGTCAAAATCTCTCGCCCCCAAGACTCCTACACCCGGCCCGACAGTTTGTGATGAGATAAATCACAGTGATTCAGCGGTCTAGAAATGAGATGTCGATCTGTCGTTCACAAAGAGCTACCTCACATTGTAGGTAACAACTACCACACTGCGACCACCAGACATCGAATCTTGGCCGCTGTATTAAATCTGTCATCTCTGAACCAACTGAGATAAGCTCGTGCGGGCACCTTGTGTCTACTCTTGATTGCTCTTCCAAAGTTCACAACCACCCTTAGATTTATTATTTGATCGACCCTACAAATATTTTAGTATTTTATTAAAAATAGATTAAGAAGAAATTAAATTCAATCCTAGTTTTATACATTATTATATCCACATTATTTAAAAGATATTTATTATCCAAATCATAAAAAGTGGATATTCAATTAGGGTTTAACTACATAGATTAATTATTATTAACAAAAAAATGCTTAGTAATAAAATAAAAAATTGCTTCAACAAGCCCAATTTTTTTTTTATTAAAAAATAGTTAAGACTTCATTTTCTTATTTAATAAATAGAAAATATAAACGTAGTCCATATTTGCTTAGTAATAATAGACATACAATATCTCTACCGCCATTCGAATTTACAATAAATTTGAATACTATTTTTTAATTCCAATACCTAATGAAGAGTGAATTGTAATGTATTTATGGCCTAAGTTTGCACATTGAGGCAGTAAGCATGATGAACATAAAATTACACGCAGATAAAATAATTTATAGTACGAATTAATTGATAGAGATTGGAGGCTCTGCATATCGTCCACAAGTAGCAACCTCATACTGGAGGATTAAACTCACACACTACGACCACCAGACTTTGAACTGTGGCTCTTTATCCCAAATCTACTATCTCTGGACCAACTAAGTTATGTCGTGCGGGCTCCTCACTTCCATCTTTAAGAGGTGTATTGTCACTCTCACTCGCACCCCATGCGCTCGACTCCTAAGTCAATTTAATTAAATTTAATGATTTGCAAAAATGTAAAATAAATTATAATAACAAATTTTTAATTTTATTAACTCTACTACCCTTGACACAAAAAAATCATTTATTTATAATTATTTTAATTTTTATCATCGTTTATTAATGAAATATGTTACTTAAATTAATGACTATCGTTAAAGTTAAGATTATAATATTATATTTTAAAATTACGATCAATTCAAGATGATCATTAATACTTTTAGCTGCTACCCCATAGTTCAAAAAGTAAATTATTTGCACACATCTAATTTAGGATAGTTCTACATTTACCATCTTAAAAACTATGATGACGTGTAAAACAACTATTGATGCACTAAATATATTAAATAATTATTTATAATTTATTATATTAATTATATTTTAATTTAATCAATTACTACTTGACACGTAAGCTTTTATTTTAAGAAAGTAGAATAAAAGTGTAATGTTATGTTTGTCTTTTTATGATATACGCTGACGTATCAAATTATAATTGATGCGATAAATATTATAAATAATTATTTTATTTGTTTTGAAGATGAGCCTGATATTACTCAAAATAAAAAGATATGATTAGAAGGTGAACCTAATACTACTCAAAATAAAAAGTAAATGTAGCATTACTCTCAATTAAATATACTAATTCAGAAATAATGCACTACTATGATTCACAAATTAAATTAAAATTTAAGCGATAAGTGCAAGTTTTTAATTGTTTAGTAAAAAGTATCGAAAGAAGCTAGGAGCTTTGTTTTTTTAATGCTTATTAATTAAAAAACATAAATTAAGATGACTATTGTGAGCTTTGTTGCACGATTTAAGGGAAAAAAAGGTTGAGATTAATAGACATAATCAAAGCAAAGTCTTGGTAGATATCTAGAAAATAGTTGAATTCTTAAATTAGTGGACTATGTGGTCATATAATTTGACCTTTTTTCCATATCCTAAGCAATGTTCTAAGGTAACGAATGATGATGGGGACATTGACGAAAATCCACTTACTACAAATTATTAATTAAGTTGTATCGAGTAATCGTACATGTATATTTGATCAGACGATGAACGTAACATTACTTAATAAAAATTGATATATTAAATTTATTATGAATTATCATATTTTTTCATGAGCAAAATTTTCATTATATGTTTAATAATTAAAAGGGTTATTATTATTTTTAACGAGTACCTTCATAAAAATTGAAAGCTTAAATAAAAAAGGATAAATAGCTGTTTGCAATATCTTCAACTTTAAAAGTTGTCAATGAACATCTTTAACTATATTTTAACTGTAACGAACATATCGTCATTACAATTTTTTTTTTCTAATTTTAAGTTTTGGGTTAACTTGACATAATTATTTTTAGTAAGTTGGTTAATTTAATGAATTTTTTCAAAAAATAAAAGAAAATATAATGATAAATTTTCATTCTTAGATAACTCTTTTAATCATAGAAAAAAAATCAAAACTTTCACAAATTTATACT
The DNA here is from genome assembly GCA_003255005.1 of Begonia fuchsioides. Lineage (NCBI taxonomy): Eukaryota > Viridiplantae > Streptophyta > Magnoliopsida > Cucurbitales > Begoniaceae > Begonia > Begonia fuchsioides. Next base: position 33,064 of record QAOC01024793.1, read on the forward strand.
CCGTTCAATATTTTTAGTATCAGTTATTAATTAAATGTGTTAACTAAATGGATGAATATCTTTAAAATTAACAAAAAAGTGATGGTAAGATATTGAATCGAAAGTTGACATCAATGCAATGAAAAACGAAGACCGAACAACCGTGAATGTTTACGATTTTCATCTAATTGGGATTGAATTTAAGAAAGAGTTGAAATTATGCATTGAAAAAAGGAAGACCCAACGAAAGAAAGATCAAAGGGCGCCCGCACGGGCATAACTTAGTTGGTTCAGAGATGGTAGACTGGATACAAGGGCCTAGGTTCGACGTCTGCGCTGTCTTAGTGTGAGAGTTGTTACCCCCAATGTTGGGGTAACTCCTTGGGACATCAGGCTAAGGCCTCTCATCTCTGGGTCGTTGAACCATCGTGATTAACTCTCTAATATGCTGTCGGGTCGGGGTGTGAGGGCCCTGAGAGCGAGAGATTTCGCTTTTTGAAGAAAGATCAAATGGCTAGCCAAGTAGGAAATGATGGGTAATTTTATAATATATAGTTCCATTAACGTGACATCTTTTCTATGAAGTGTCAATTTGAAAGATTTAGTAAATCTTAAAGTGAAAACAACTTTATATAATAATAATATTATTATTAATAGTAAGTACTTTAATTAGAAGTAATTAATGATGAAAAAGAAATATGGGTATGCAAGTTTTAACATAGTCTAGTTGATATCTTTGGGGAGTTCCATGTTTGATAGGCAAAGTTGCTTTTTTTTCTCAACCACTTCTTTGTTTGATTATTTAAAATGAGTAATAATTTATTAAAAAATATATATAATTATTGAAAATTATGAAAGGTTATAATCATTTAAATAAAAAATCACTTGTTCCAATATTCACTCCCTAGATTGCGAATCGAACCAACCTACACGATTTTTCTACGTTAAACATCGATTATCGTTTCTATAAGCACGTAATTCAAATCAAATTATATAGAATTGTGATATTAAATTAGAGCCTAAATTTTATTTTTTAAAAATTGATTTAATTTCCATTTGTATTCCAAGTTTAATTTAATGCATAGAAGCAATTGAGCGAGGGACAATTAATATTATAATTGACTTTAGTGATTATTGAATATTATCTTCCAACATGAACAATATTAATAAAAAACCAAGCCATCAAATAAAAGAGAAAGTGAAGCTTGACTTGAAACGACATAAGAAACAATTAAAAAAAAATTAATCATGAGAGTAGGTGGCCCCATCTTTTGAATGGATGCATAGAGCCGCCCTAGTTTGCAAATCTAGTGGTCAAATAAAAAAAAAAATGATTTAAAATTAAATAAAATGGATCTGAGTTTCGAGTAAATTAGTCGATTTATGTCTGAGTTTTTAAAAAATAAAATTTAGACTTCGCAAATGCATTCTCGGACGCAGCTTGCGTCAGAACCTAATTTTTTTTTATTTTTTTTTTATTTAATTTGGCTAATCAAATCTTATTAGAATGACTCTTTTTATCACACATTCAAAACAGTAAAAGACATTAATCTGAAATTTAAAAAAAAAATTGACGATCGTACGATTTACTATAATTTTTTAATACATAAACAAACAAATTTTGTTAAAATTACATACAACAATAAAAACTCTTGAAATTTTTGTCACACATTTACAGAACTGTATGACAATACGCCACAAAGTTTCGTGAATTTTAAAAAATAATAAAATTTACTATAATTTATTTAATAATAAACAAACAAATTTTGTTAAAATTACTTACATCGATAAAAATGATATACTCAAAATCAAATAAAAATTATTTGAAAATAATCGATGTAAATGTGTTTTGACATAAAATTTAAAACAAAACTAGGGTTTTGCTCGGAAACACGGTATTAATGATTTTACATGGACGTCTTGGTGGTCGATACGTAGAAAAATTATAGTAAGCGAGAGTTGCCAAAGAGTGAAGTTCGATGAAATAAATGAAATAGAACGATCTCTTTTTCTTTATAAATTTTTCTTTAACTTTATCATAATAGAAGATCGACATGGTATTAGAGCCACCCCGACCGTGTTTCTTCTTCGGTTGAGATTACCTCTATGCTTCCTCGCCTCCTCGAATCGTTGTTTTTGCTCGTCTTCTGTCTTTACCGCCATTATTTGCTTAGTTTTAACTTCATCTTCATTAAAAAAAAATTATTTCCCTCAATTCGACACTTCCCACCTCACTCTTTTACTTATTTTCCAAAATCATCGATCTTCTCGTTCTTTTGCTCAGCCTTTTTTCTAGCTACACGGTTCTTCTTTGGTCGTGTTCACCAATCGATTTGGGTTTGCTAACTCACAAGTTTAAACTTCTGAGGTTCTTAATATTTTGTATGCTTTTAGAGCTAGAAGTTTCAAGTTAGATTTTTGGTAATAACAAAAAAAATCAATTAAAAAAACATGTAAAGATGAGATCAGTAGAAATAAATGACATATCTGATTTGAAGAACGTTAAAATAATATAAATAATTAAATTATCATTGGCCTACAAGCTTGAACTTTAAGGTTGACCATAATTTATCAGATTTAAAGGGAAATGGTTTCTCATTCCCTCCTTGCCACAAGCATTTGGTTATCGTTTTCTTATGAACTCTAATGAATTAGAAGCTATGACAATGAGGCTAGTATCGCTGAGGAGGATGAAGGCTGAAAATAATCCCCAAGGCTTAGAAGCTATTCATTACGGTTGAACGTCGAACTCAACAATCTAAGTAATGTGACCTATGAATTTAATGTGTGACCTATGAATTTCTATGCTCCGAATGTCCAGTTTCTAATAATTTAAGTTTCATATCATTTTGAGTAATGTGAAAGAAGTTATGATCATTTTAGTAACGAAATGTAAAAAATTATTATGAGAATTTTAAAAATAAAGAGTTTAAGAATTATATATATTTTTAATTTCGTTTTCACATTAATTATGTCACTTTGGTATTATATATTGTAGTTGAACGAAATAAACAGATAACAACAATCCATAAAAAAGATAACAACAGTCTACAAATTGTTATTTCTTTCATATTTTATTCTTTTTCTTTTTTAGAAATTCAGTTTTTTGAATTCTAATTTCTTTCAATTATACGATAATGTAACCTATTAATTTACCGTCAATATTTACTCATATTTTATCTGGGTAATTCCGTTCAAACTAAAGTATATTACTGATGATCCCAGCATTTGGTTTTTAGTTCGAGTGACATAGAACATCACAGAGTGTAGTGGAACATGTTTTTTTAAATCTTGAGGATGAATAAGCTTAGGTTAAATCTGTATCATGGTTTGCAGTTTTTATCTGTATAAATTCTGAAATTCATCCGTGCCTATTAGGGTTTTAGGATGAATGAATAAGCTCCTCGTACGTCTTTGCATGGGAATAAAATCAATACAACCCTTGTTCATTTTTTGAGAGCATTTGAACTTCGATCGGGCCGGCGCATCTCGATAACGTGCAGATGTTTAAATGTTCTTTCTTTCTAACTATTGTTTTATAGTATTTTACGGTTAAAATTCGTTCATTTTGTCTCTGCCTTTCATTTTAGGGTTCTAAGTTTGTCTCAAAAGCTATCGATCTTTGCAAGTAAGAAGTTGATTAAATGTCGGATGGAAGCTCGTCTAGATTGATATCTAGCCGACACGGCTTCTCGATTCAACCCGTTCTCGATTCAACCCTTACATTTTAGAGTTAAATTGATATTTAATTTATTAATTAGGAGTTGAATTGATATTTACTTTATTTTGGGTTATCTATTGCAAATACACTTATATTTAAGGAGTCAAATTGATGTTTACTTTATTAATTAGGATAAATTGATTTATTGATAACTTATATCTATGAATAAATGGCACATGAACAAGCTACCAACATTTAAGTTTTAAACGACCTATTCTTTTGATGATAGTCGAATTCAAATGGACGATTAGAATTAACCTAAAACGATCATCAAGGGTGAAAAATATGAATTCGACATCGTTTTGGTGAACATCGGTTAAATACTCCCATTAACTATGAGAATATCTTAGATATATACTTCAAATTTTACAAAGTTATAAATGAACATTTAAACTATGCTATAATTTAAATATACACAATGTCATATTTTGTCGACACTTTGTCTTTTTAGATATGGGTAGACACAGGCTAGTCTGTCTTGTTTTTATCTTGAAATAGAACTAGAATCGGAACTCATGGTTTGGAATCGGAACTCATGGTTTTTTATTTTTGGAACTGGCACTGGAACTATAAATCACGAATTTTTAAAATTTAGAACCAAGACCAGATTAAAACCAGAAGTTCCGGTCCAATTTATGGTTCTGGCCTGCTTTTGCCCACACCAACTTTTGGATAATATTTTCATCATTTTGATATTCTTTCCACATTGTTAGCTTCACCAAACAAATATTTTTTTTTTAAAATTGTAATTATTCATAATAATTTCTTTGGCATTAAGCTAAAATTTATTAACAAAATTGACATATATTATTGATATTCTTTACAATTAAATTAAATTCAAAATGTTTGTGTACAACTTTTAAAATTTGAAGTTTAAGCTTCATATATCACTATATAAAAAAAAAAATTAGTGTGAAAAACGCGAGAAAGAACCTAGAAGGGGACCGCGTGTTTAGGGGTAATAATCAGATAGGATCGAGACGTCAAATCGACTATTCAGGTAAGATCGGATCAGTTTCTCATTTAAAAAAAAATGATTGTGAATCTAAAAGTTTTTAGTCGGATTTGATTTGGACTGAATGAATTGAGTTCAGATTCAATCTTACAGGAACTGATTCGTTGAATCGGATCGGTTAACCAATCAAATATAAAAAACTAATGAAAAAATAATAAAATTTTAGTTGATTTGAATAGATAATCTACAGATGTAAATTTTACAAAATCGAATGCAAACTCAAGTAAATAACGTATAAATTGTGGTCAGATTTCAGATATGATCGATTATATGGTTTATTTTAGTTTGAATCGTATTTTATAAAAATTAACTCATTAAATTAGATTTTTTATTAAAAGCCGACCAAAACTACACGAAACTTAATTTATTGGCCAAACCGAGTTAAATTGTATTTGATATTTGAATATAATGCGGGAATAAAGATACTAAGTTAAGTGGTGACGCCCGCAAAGACATAAGTTCGTTGAGAGATGACAGACTGAGTACAATGACCTAGGTTCGACGCTTGCGTTGTCCTAGTGTGAGAGTTGTTATCCCCAATGTTGGGGTAGCTCTTTGGGACATCAAGCTAAGGCCTTCCATCTCTGAGCCGCTAAGTCACCGTGATTAACACCCTCATATGATGTCGGGCCGGGGTGTGAGGGCTATGAGGACGAAATATTTCGTATTTTGAGTATAAGTGGTGACGTGACATGTTCCTAATTACCATAATGACCTTGTCGTTCTTATCCTAATGCAACTGCCGAATCACGTCGTTGCCACATTCTTGAAATCCACACTCTATATATGGAAAATGTAAGAGAGGCAGAGAGAGAGAGAGGCAGAGAGAATGAAGAGCTCTGGAAAGGGATCCAACGTCAAATCGGAGGTGAGAAAGGACCGGAAATCGGCCACCGGAATGAGCGGCTGGCCGAAGAAGGGAGGACATGGAGGCAAGTTCACTTGGGCCGGCGACGGTTACTCTCCGGCTGAGATCGGGATCCAGAAGGAAAATGTTAATGCCAAGGACCCTAACTACGAGGAGGCGGCTGAGATCGTCGACACAGCTTGACCGACGTTACTCAGATCCGGATCTAATGTATGTAAATGTAAATATTCCTGATCGACTCTCTGTTCTCTCCTGATCTCGAATAAGATTTAGCGCGGGCATGAATCATAGCCATGGCGTTGCTATTTTACTGTGAATTTATCTCTGATTTGACTCGTCCTACCGAAAATGAAACGTGCGATTCAATCTTTAAGGAACTCTGATGGAAAATTGCAGATCTGCAGCTTGAAATTCATGAATTAGGTTTTCCAAAAAGGGGGGAAAACTAGGATAGCTGATCAGATCAGTTGACGCATCAACTGAGATTAGTTTTGATTGATACTAGTTGTGATTGCTGAATGGAGTTTATTGATTTGAGACAACTAGATTGCAATTAACTGCGAAACTAGAGCTGAGTCTAAAAAATTTAAAATGTGATATAAATTTTCATAAAATTTGATATAAATTTATCAAATTATTTAAAATTAAACTTAAATATAATAAAATATATATTTTATTGTTATTTTTTTTATTTTTTTTATTTTTTTTAAACATAAAATAAAATTTGATTAAATCTGGACGGACTCAGAATCGATGGTTCCGGTACCGATTCAAAAAATCAAGAACTATGAGTTTCAGTTCTATTTCGAGATAAAACTGGGTCGAACCGGTCTTACCCACTCATAAGATAAATTTTTTAAAAAAATTAATATAATATATAAATAGTTAAATTATTTTTTATTTATAAATTAAAATTTTTAAGATAAAAATTTGTAATGAAGAATAAGACAAGAAGTCAGGTCTAGTTGTTGTTAGGCCCGACCCGAGTTTGGTTTCACAAAGGCAGGTCGGTCTATTCGGTCTCCGGTCGACCGAAGGTTAGCTAATCACGATAGGAAACGGCAATCGTAAGACACTCTATCGTTAATAAGTCAAAATACACGTAAAACAATTTTATTTTACGAATAGTCCTTCTCGGCATCAGTCACATAAGTCAACCTAATTGATATAAACAGTCAACTAAATTGACGAACAACTTAAACTTTAATAAAGATTAAAGTGTTCATAAATTGCTTTTAAAGTTTGAAGTATCAGTTAGAACTATTATTATAATTAAAAGATTAATATTATTTTATCCTTAATTTATTTAGTTATATATTATTTACTTATTAATATAACAAATATATAAATGTAATTATCATAGTAAATAAAATAGTGGAGTGTGCACGAGCCACCTCGGTACAAGGCCATTGAACCACGAATGTTCACATTCTGATATGTCATACGTCTAGAATTAGTTTAAGATTATTTTCTTGTCATATCATTTTGTTACACATTTTGATATGTCGTTATGTGATTAGATTAATTCAAATAATAAATAATTATTTTTATTTTTATTCGTTAAATATATATTTTGTTGGTATTTTTAGAGAAATGCCTAGATAATAAGTCTACGTTCTTCCTCCTTATGGCTTTGTTTCGCTCATTTTCTCTCAAAGATGCTCGATTTCTCTTACCCGACTGATTCAAAGGCAAGCAAAGCCACCATGGATGGGATTCATGGGATGCTCGTTTAAGCATCACCCAGATCCAAATATCACTCTAAATACCTCGCATTTTGTTGAGAGACAGATTTTGATCGTTGATCGAATTAGGGGTTTTTTGTGCTTCGTCGTTGATTTTGTCAAGGGGAAAGTGGCGGTCGGAGCGACGGTGGTCTGCGTGGCTGCTGTTTGTGCAGCGGCGGATCTCCTGGTTCATCGCCGGATTCAGATCAAATTTGTCAATTATGGTCCGATTCTATGGTCCGGTTTGGTTTTACGAACCCTTATTTTTAGGATAATTTGGTAACTTGTCGATTATGGTCCGATTCTATGGTCCGGTTTTTAGGACAATTTGGTAATTTGTCCGACTTCCATGGCGGCCAGTTGCTCTATTTAAGTGGGTTTCAATTTCAACGATCAAACATTTCCTCTTTATAAACCCCCTCTTCTCTCTCCCAGCCAACTCTCTCTCTCTCTCTCCCTCCCTCTTCTTTCTCCCAGCCAACTCTCTCTCTCTCTCTCCCTGTCTCTCTCTCTCTCTCTAGCTCCATGTCTAGTGTGATCTCAGTGAGAAGCATCGCTGTAGAGAGCTACCCAGTTGATCTAATGTTCGACCTAGACTTAGCACTTTCATTGCCGGAGAATTACAGCGCTGGCCGGAGCGCAGAGCCTGCGGAGAATACCACGCCGGAGTTTCCGACTGTTGGGTCGACCCAAGCTTGTCCGGTTTGCCTGGATCATTTTCCGATCGACGAGGGAGGTAAACAGACCCCGTGTGGTCACGTCTATCACTCAGCTTGCATTCTCCGGTGGCTTTCTCTCGGAAACTCTTGCCCGATGTGCCGTCGTCAGATTTCCGGCGTCCGATCGCCGGAGACTCTGAAACAAAGAAATTGAATTCTCATCTTCGTTGCATATTTGTACTCTCGTGTTCGTTTTCATCCTTGAATTCTCTGAAGAAATTAAATTCTCATCTTCATTGAAGGGCAATTTTAAGTATGAACAAATTACATAATTATCATAGATATTTTAAAATTTAAAAATTATTAATAAACGTCTTAAATTTTAAAATTTATTTAATTTTAAGCGTATTGTCAAAAAATAAAACAAAATATAACGATTAATTTACATTTTTATTAAATTTATGGCAAAAAAATTACAAAGATTTGACCTCATATAAACAAAGATTTTCACAAATTTATAACGGTTTCAACCATTTTTTATTACCATTAATTAATAAAGTATGTTAATTAAATGGACGAAATATTTACATTAGCAAAAAATATAAAGATAAAGCGTCTGTCGCATTTATGATAAAATTCAAAGTGATCATTGACAACTTTTAATGTTCAAGATATTCGTCGTAATTATTTCATAGATCATGGTATAAATTATTATTTATAATTTTAAATTGAGCATTCAAATAAATTTGTTTAAGATTTATCGTAAACAGATTCATGGCGGAAAATTTTGTTGAATCTGTACAATTCACAACACTTAAAACTATACTGACAACTCTGATCGTGCTTCAAAATTTTGGGTCAGAGTTGGTTGTGGTCGAGATGCATACATTTTACATTTTTTTGAATTGCTATGTTTATTGGTTAGTCAAATGTCACATTTAATTCGAGTGTTATCGACAAATGTATTAGTGTGATTGGTGGTCTAGTTTGTTAATTTAATGAGACCAACGTGACAACAAATAAATAAAATAAGATACCGTCGATAGTTGGTTTGAATGAAAGTTTTATATTAAAAGTTGAGCGTTTAATTGATTTAATTAAAATTTTAAAGAGATAAATGTCTAATAATTGATTTTATTTCTAATTTTGAATTAAAAAATGATAGTTTCTAATTATTATATTTAACAAGAAGGGTTAGAAGTTGACTTCAAAATAAGATACCGTCGTTAGCTGGTTTGAATGAAAGTTTTATATTAAAAATTGAGCGTTTAATTAATTTAATTAAAATTTTAAAGAGATAAATGTCTAATAATTGATTTTATTTCTAATTTTGAATTAAAAAATGATCGTTTCTAATTATTATATTTAACAAGAAGGGTTAGAAGTTGACTTCAATTGCTACCAATTTCTTGTGACTTCACACTTCCAATTATTCTTTTAATTAAATAAAATTTCTATTTTTTAAATACGGATAGTGAAATGCATGAGAATCCAATAATTTAATTCCATACCGAACTCACCGAGTAAGATTGAAACAAATATATTTCTAAATATTTTCAAAGCTCATACAGATAATTTAATTTTAAAAAGGGAATTGCGTGAATATACTTTGAATTTGGACAACTGATACGTTAATTACTTTTTTTAGCAAAAAAAAAATTCTTCTTAGGTCTATGTGAAAAATCATTTAGCTAATTGTGGTCAAGTTACCGATACGTTAATTAACTGATACGTTAATTACATTGATATAAGAGCTTTTATCTGAGCGGGTTGATCACGGGTCCGACCCAATTTCATTAGGTCAAAACTTGACCCAATTGTTGTGGTCAAGTTTTGACCATTTTACAATTCATAACGCTTAATTTTAAAATGAACATTTAAAATTATACTTATAATTCTGACCGTGCTTCAAAATTTTGGATCATATTGTGGTCGCAACGCATAAAAAAATCATATGTTTTACTTTTTTTGAACCACTATGTTTATTGGTTAGTCGAATGTCACATTTAATTCGAGTGTTACCGACACATGTATTCATGTGATTGGTGGTTTAGTTTATTAATTTAATGAGACTAACGTGACAACAAATAAATAAAATAAGACACCGTCATTATTAGCTAGTTTGAATGAAAGTTTTATATTAAAAATCAAGCATTTAAGTGATTTAATTAAAATTTTAAGGAGTTAAATGTCTATTAATTTATTTTATTTCTAATTTAAATTAAAAAAATATGATTGTATCTAATTATTATATTTAACAAGAAGGGTTAGAAGTTGACTTCAATCGCTACTAATTTTTTCTATCTCACACTTTGAATTATTCTTTTAATTAAATAAAATTTCTATTTTTTAAATATGTAACGTTAAAATGCATGAGAATCCAATAATTTAATTCCATACCGAACTCATCGAATAAGATTGAAACCAATATATTTCTAAATATTTTCAAAGCTCGTACAAATGATTTAATTTTGAAAAGGGAATTGTGTGCATATACTTGTGCGTATATCCTTCGAGTTTGTGACAACTGATACGTTAATTACTTTTTTCTAGTGAAACAATTTTTGTTCTTCAGTCTACGTGCAAAATGATTTTTATAAATCCATAGGCCGCAAAATATTATAATTTTCTTGATATTCAAACATTGAAAAGCAATTAGAAACGAAACTTACATTTACGAAAAAATGTTCATTGATATAAGAGCCTTTATCTGAGCGGGTTGATCACCGGTCCGACCCAATTATGACCCAGTTATAATATTGGGCTAAAAGTCTCAATGTCATATTATAAAATTAGCAAAAATGATTAATTTATGAATATAATTATCGTCTTAAAACACGACAAATTTAGACAAATTCCCCTAAAAATGATGATAGTGTAATTGTTCAAGCCCGTGCGGGTTCACCTCAGTGGTCGATGGATGACAGATCTGGTAACAAGTGCCTGAGTTCGAATCTTGCGCTGTCCTAATGTGAGAGTTGTTACCCCCAATGTTAGGGTAGCTCCTTGGGGCATCAGGAAGAATGTCTCCTATTACTGGGCTGCTGAGTCACCGTAACTTACCCTCTCACAACCTGTCGGGCCGGGGTGTGGACGCCTTCGGAGCGGAGGATTCTGCCTTTTGGTAACAAGTGTAATTGTTCAAGATTAGGGAATTGCAATATACCATTGTTGTGGAATAAGGGTTGGAAATTTATTCCTAGTTAAAGTGTTTTGAAGTAAAACTACAAAATAAAATTAAAGTGTTTTCTCCAAAAATCTTGAGCATTAAATAATCCTTTGTTAGACACGTTAGATCGATCATCGGTGGCAAATTCGGAGTCCATTCCTTGCTCCTAATTGAACAACTTATTGTCCACGGATGAACAACTCAAACTGATTCACGGGTCCCAACCCAACCTGCAAAGTTCGCTTTGAATTGGGCCGATCAAAAAATTATTTTTTTTGTGTTGGGTTGATTTTGAATTTTTGATAAATAGGTCTGACTTGAGTTTTGAATTTTTAGGTTTTGGGTCGATTTTTCGTTCTAAACCTCAAACCCAAAATTAAATGAAATCAGTTTCAGTTTATTAAAAAACCGACCCAAAACAACCCATATCCATTCCCTCGACTTGCTTCGTCTAAGGCCATGTCGAGAACAACCTTTTCACGAATATCACTATCTCTGTCTCTCGTAATTTTGCTTTTCATTGAAATATTATTACTTAAATGCATCGATGATATATTACTGCGTCATTCGATCAATTAAAATAATAAATTATTATTATTATTTATCTTTTTTTTTTTCATGGTTCAGAGTAATGTGCTGCATTTCAGGTTTGCTCTTGGGGAGGATATTCATACCAATGCATGTGCTTTTGTGCATTGTAGCTGGTCGATACTCTTCTCGTCTGTACATTGCATATGTCCACTGGTAAAGTTTCACTATTTGTAACTGTAGTTTGAACCTTCCTGTGAGAGAAAAATAACACCCAATGCACATAAGAAGATCGCTCATTATATCAGCACTTCACTGGCTTCTCTTATAGCAATGTTTTATTTGCCTACAAATGCTGGAAGATGTACTCTCCTTTTTTTTATTCCTGAAGCAAGGGCTTAAAACAAGTCTTATTCCATGATCAAAGTGCTCCAATGTTAATTTTGTGGCATTTCAAACTGCTCTATTGATAATCAAGAGCACATTGCTTGTCTATGAACAGGGGTTAAAGACATGCCATTTTGAATATATGGCTAGCTTTTCATGGAAAGTTGTGCTATTGTGGAAGATGATGTGCTAGATTGTAATTGAATTGAATATCTAAGTAACTATAGTTTCTGTTTGTGGTGACTCGGGATTATAAAAGATGCCTAATGAGATAGTTTGTGACGCATTGATGAGCTGAATTATTAATTCCTCAGGGCAGTTTGTTGTGCTGTTATAGCAGTTCTTATAGCATTGGTAGCTTCAAGCCCAACAACGGGATGGAGTGGAAGAAGCCTGAGTCTGCTGCAACCGTATATACCTTGTTCATTGTCCATTTTTCTTCTCTTATTTTACCTTCTTCATGTTACAGTGAAGTTTTTTTTTCGAAAATATTTTGGATCGGCGGATTTTAAGGGATTACCTGAAAAATCAGATTCGGGATGAACTTTGGACGCTTGGATCTCGCAAACGGGAGTGACGAAATTCTCACGGATGGTTTGGGGATTGTGGAGGCGAGATTGAAGACGGATGCAGAATGGTCGGAAACGGGAATTTGCATTAAAAGGTGGTTCTTTTCACGTAAAAATGGATGCTTGGGAAACCGTCTCGGGTTCTCATGCAACGAGCATCTTCAACCGGGATCAAATGCGGGTTCGGGTCTAATCAATATAAAGAAATACACTAATACCATAATATCAACTCTCAAGATACAGAAAAATGTATTGATTGTCAAAGGTCTCTTAAACTATTACAGCGAAACACTTTTGTTTTACAAGGCAGGGGATTCGAGTCCAGATAGTGTTGTAGAAAGAAAAAGAAGGAAAAGGAGGCAGTGGCCGGACCTTCCATTATGTCAAAAATTGAGAAGAGACTTGTGGTTTTACCACTTGAGTCATCGGTCCTAGCCCTTCTACTGTCTTAACAACTCATTCACATGATGGTCTCCACGTCTTTGATGATTTCAGAGAAGCCTATGCATGGCTTAGCCACAACACTGAAGTGGATGACAAAGTGAGTTGATATCATGGTACAATTTATTAGAACTTGTTTCGATGTTTTGATTTCATAACGCGAGCATTTGATCCTGCATTGCTTTGTATTAACTAAATCTATCTGCTCGTATAAATCGACTAATTTAACTCATGTTTCTATAATCAATTTGATCCCCTTTCTGCATCAGCGGCAAACGCTTAAGAAAAGATCGTTCGGATTGAAGGAGTCGCTTTGATTTATGCATGATTTGTTTATTCCTTATACTGAATATCATACTTGTTTTCTAACTTAATTGTGACCAAGTAAAATATATTAATGGTGGTTGATTTCTATGGTAAACACCTTCTAGGTTGCTTCTTGGTGGGACTATGGCTATCAAACTACTGCCATGGCTAACCGAACTGTCATCGTGGACAATAACACTTGGAACAACACACATATTGCTACAGTCGGTACCGCTATGTCTTCTCCTGAAAAGGCAGCTTGGGAAATCTCTAACTCATTATATGTTAAATATGTTCTCATCGTCTTTGGAGGTTACATTCCTCACATGTTCGCCGCATATTAGTTCGATCAGAGCTAAAATCGCACATATTACTTCATCTAATACATCGGATCCATTGAATACGAGAACGTTAATTAAATATAGTTCGATGACTCTCAAACCTCGATAATTGATCACTACCTCAAGGATATCCATCTAACTCTCAAGTACTAGTCAATAGTCCTACTTTGCTGACCTTCTCAAACTACCTCTAATTTCTACTATTAACTAGCTATTTATTATCCTTCCAAAAGTAAATAACTCATATTTTTAGTGTTTTGATTTTCAGGCCTAGTTGGCTATCCCAGAGAGATGGTCAGTATCGAATAGATTCTCAGGCCACTCAGACTATGCTGAATTGCCTCATGTACAGACTCTCATATTACAGGTCTGCCATTTCTGTAAACCTTGGTTTTATATTTGTTCGATCCGTAATTAGAGTATAGTTGACAACTACGAACGTAGATTTCTTATGTACGATGAAGTTTGGAAATCATATTATTTTACGATGAACATGCGACATCATTTTTATTTATTGCATTTTCTTCTTAATTTATGTCATCTTTATCTTGGAACATTTGTTCATCTTTTCTATTTAAAAAATTACCAACTGTTGCATAAGTTTAAATTTATAGTTGAAAGATAATAATTTTTTTATTTTTTTTGTTTTTGTCGAAGATCAAACTTGCAATCTCTAATTTTGATACCATAATAAATTATTTATTGTCTTATAAATTCGAGTTTATGAATGAAAAATAATTTAATTATTTATATATTATTTTAAGATTTTCTTGTATTTCTGTTATTCCATGGCTAAACTTTTTTTTTTCATCGATCATCTTGTCTTTTTACCTAATCAATCCCACAATATAGGTATTTACCACCCACCTTTGGATGGTTCGGATTTATGAACTTAAATCTCCAAAGAACAGAATTCGCGGAAAGACGAAGAAATCTAAATTGGTATGTATTTCCTCTTTCATGTTTTTCTTTTTTCGAAATGAATACGTTGTTAATTATGGATGACTATATTTTTGAATTTCAGAAAACAAGTCCTACAGTAAACTCAAATAGAAGAGGAATGTGAAGCCTACACATACATAGCTCAGTTGGCTCAGAGATGATAGATTGGGTACAAGAGCCTATGTTCGACGTCTGCGCTGTCATAGTGTGGGAGTTGTTACTCCCAATGTTGGGGTAACTCCTTGGAATATCAGGTAAAAACCTCATATCTCTGGGCAGTTGAGTCCCCTCACAAATTGTCGGGTCGGGGTGTGTGGGCTCTAGAAGCAAGAGATTTTGCCTTTTGAATACAAGAAAAAGAATGAGAAAGAAGAGTCCTTGGCAGTGAGTTTCATTTTTTCTTCAAGGTAAAATTAAAATTCCCTTGAACTTGATGCCTTTCTCTTTTCTTTTTTTTTTCTTTTGTTTTTGAAAAAAAGATTATTTTAGTTAAAATATTAAAAAAAGTTATTTAAATGAACGTATCTAAAGACGAACCACTTTTTTTTTTAAATGTGTCGTTCAAGTATTTCATATTATGATAGGTTGAAGTTCAATAATAAACTAAGAGTAATATTACGTTTACCTTCTTATCATATTTTTTTATTGTACATGTTGACGTGTCGAGTTGTGAATAATAAAATAAATATAATAAATAATTATTTTATTGTAATATATTAAATTTTAAATGTACTTGAAATAGATTAATTAGGTTAAAATTTTGACCCCGACTAGGAATGAATGTAGCTCTCAGGACTCCATGTCTCGCAAGATTATGCGACATAAGTTGGTCTATAAGATTAACTGACTGAACATAAATAATTCAATTATTATTCACTTGAAAATTAAAATTTTTAAAATAGTTGATAATTTGTTTCATAGTCAGATCTAATGTTGTCTGGGTAGTTTCAATAATATCAACTGCTAGTAATTACTAATTTCAATTTCGATCTATCTTTCGGGGACGTAACTACTAGTAAATAAACACTAAATATAAATATAGTAGCCTCGAATTATTACCGCTTGACAAGTGTTAATATTTGTTTAGATTTTGTAGTTTATAGTTTTCAAATTTACGTTCATGTTGGATTTTTGTATTGTGTTCATAGAAAAGTTTGCTTCGAACAAAGTTAATTATTTTCTTTAAATCCTTATTTTAATATTTATTTATTTTATCGTTTTCTCGAAGTGAGATTGAATTTAACCTTACATAACTTTAAAGTTTGACCCATGTAAGATATTGTCTGTGTGGAGTCCTGGTATACCAACATAATACTATCCATTTTTAGTAAGGGTGGGCAAAATTAGATGAGAACCTCAAACTAGACTAAAATCGTCAGTTTTAATTTGATTTTAGTTTTAATTTTTAAAAAATTATGATTTATGGGCTGATGTCAGTCTTTAAGAGTAAAAAACTGTGAAACTGAAATCGGAATCTTGGGTAAAAAAATTTCTAAAATCAAGTAAAATTTGATTTAAATTTTAATAAAATCTGATATAAATCCTAAAATTAATTATAAATTCATCTAATTACTTAAAACTCGATCTAAATATAATAAAAAATATAATTTATTATCATATTTTAATTTTTTTAAATATAAAATAACACTGGGTTAAAAACTGTGAGTTTCAGTTTCAGTTCTATTTTAAAATAAAACTAGACCAGATCAGCCTGTATTTATCTTTAATTTTTGGTCGAGGTTTGCATAGTTTTTATTTTTGAGTTATGAGAAAAATGAACGATGAACTAATTTATGAAACATCTACACTTTTCACTCTTGGGTGATCTGAGAATTATATACCTCTCGTGCCATTGCTCGGTGGATCATCACGGGCAACATTATTCTTTTAATTTAAGAGTTTATTTTACGATAAATATATTATCTTTTATATCGTAGTTTATTTATTTATTATTCAAAACTCGATCAAAAGGATTTTTGCAATAAATGGGGACCATCAAATTTAATAGTGCACATACAAGTTCTATCGATTTGTGTCGCGCATACTTCGCAATAATTAATATTATAATTACTTATCATTTTAAATATAATTATTTTAAAATATTATTTGATCGTAATTTCGACCTTGTCTTTATTTTTTTGTTACTTTTTTAAATAATAATTATCAATGACCTCTATGAAGTTACAATTATTTTTTAACTGACACCTTAAACTTTTAATTTATCAATTAACATTTTAAAATTTAAAAAATTATCAACCAATGCTTTATCGTTAAATTTAAATTAATTAATACTCTTTTTGTAATATACTTTCAATTTTTTTAAATTATTATATATTCTCAATTAGAATAAAAAAAAAATTAGAATGAAAAAATAGGAAATTAATGTAAAAAGATACATAATAATAAAAATTTAAAGGTATATTATCTATTAATAAAATTTGAAGTTTAATTTGTCAATTAAAATATATATTAATATTTTAAGATGCTAATTGATAAAATTAAGAGTTTAAATATTTAGTTCTACCCCAAAAAAGCGCGACTGTGAAAATGTTAAGGCTAAATTAAAATGAGTAATATTAGGTCTAATTTTTAAAATACACACTCGTGTACCAAATAATAATTGGTGGATTAAATTGTACTAATTGTTATTTAATACGTATGAATATATTTTAATAATTGAGCAATGTTAAGTTTAATTATTATTATTATTATTTTTATATATTATGAATTAAGTATAATAAATTATTTTAATTATAATGTATTAAATATATTTTAATTACGTTGAATTTAGGAAAGGTGAAACGGCGTCGTTGAATAATTGTACAATAAAAATTAAAAACCCTTCCGGTACAGTTCAGGTCGCTGTCATCGGAGCAAGGAAGAAGAGGAAGAACTTGAGGAGCAGTATTAATGGCGTCCTCCGAAGAGATCATTAGGTTGTCTTCTCTGGCCCCGGCAATCGCTCCAAAGCTCTCCAGAAACTCTCTTTTTTCATAGCTCTCTTCGCTCAAGCTTAACTCTCGCGCTTCTCTTTTCGATTCGCCTACTTTTGAGTTTGGTTTTATAAGGAGTAAATCCGATTTTTTGACGGTTTTGACTCCGAAAAAAATTCTAGTAAAACTGAAGCAATCCGATCTTAAACCCTGAATGTAACTAGTAGCTCTAATTTTGCTTTGATTTCGATTCTCATTCGATGTGCTTTCTATGCAGTTGGCTTCCTCGTTTGAAGAATTGAGAATCTAGAGCTCTGATGACTCCTCTGTTATGTGGTTTCCGTCTCCCTTCTACAGAGTCGCATGCACACAGAATTCCTGACCTGTTGATTGAGATCTTTTATTTCTTACGTACAGGTGGAAATCGATTCGGTTGTGATTCCATTTTTATCTTCTCTCTGTTTTAAGTAGGAATGCCTTACTTCCACCACATTTTTTTCCTTTGAATTTACCTGTAGCTTTATATTTTCTAATTGAGATGAAATTTGATTCTTCACATGAAATTCTGCAGGCTAAGTTGTTTGAAAGAAGCCGTCTGATAAATTCAGTATCTTTTCTGCAGATGAAATTTGTAAGTAGCTCTTTTACCAAGCTGATACCAAAATCAGTATTTTCTCATGATTATTTTAATCATTTGGTTGTGATACATTGTTTGTATCTTTTGTAGACATGTTTAAGCAAGGGTGGAGGTTTCCATCTTCCACCGTGTCATATCATTGACATATGTGGTTTTAGGATCTTATTAGATTGCCCAGTGGATTTCTCAGCTCTAACGATCTTTTCTCCTCTCTCCAATGTCCTGAATCCTTCAAGAGATGATGATTCTTCAACTCGTAAAGAGTGTAGTTCTTTAAATGGAGAATATGCAGCTCACAATGTGCAGAAAGGTGAGAAGGCACTTGCTCCCAGTATGTTAATAAATGCCGAGCCATGGTACAAAACTGTCACGAATCTGCACCTTTGGAGTGTAGCTTCCATT
Source organism: Begonia fuchsioides (assembly GCA_003255005.1). Lineage (NCBI taxonomy): Eukaryota > Viridiplantae > Streptophyta > Magnoliopsida > Cucurbitales > Begoniaceae > Begonia > Begonia fuchsioides. Next base: position 51,688 of record QAOC01024793.1, read on the forward strand.
GATGTTGTATTGATTACTAGTCCAATGGGTATGTTGGGATTGCCTTTTTTGAGCCAAATGAAGGACTTTTCTGCAAAGGTGGGTGATATAATAATTTCACGTTGTAAAAAAAATAGTTATTCCAGTTAATCAATTTAGCACTTTGTGGACACCAAAGAAAAGTTGACTCAATTACTTTTGATTTTCGTTATTTCAGATCTATGCCACTGAAGCAACAATGAAACTCGGAAGGATAATGATGGAGGAACTTATGTCAATGCACTTGGAATTCAGACAGTTTTATGGATATGAATATGGGGATTTAACACTTTGGATGAAAGAAGAAAAGATAAATTTGCTTCCTTCTGTTCTTAGAGAGCTAGTTTTAGGTAAAGACGGGTCAGAGCTTGGTGGTTGGAGTACCTTGTATAGGTATCGTATTTTCTCCTTGGCAGTTGTGTTTTTTATTTTATTCTTGTAAGTCAAGTGAATATTTGCAATTGTAATAATTCATATAAATTGTAGATGCTTTACAAAATTTTTCTTTAATGATCTTCCACCGTGTCATATCATTGGCATGTTCTCTATTATCTTCTGCTTCTATCGTTTGTAAAATCTGACTGGGATTTATTCGCTTTCTTTGTCTCTCATGAATTTGCTACATTCAAGTGGCAGCATCCTGCATCGTTCATTGATTTCTCGTAGTATGATACTTATGAAATTGCATATCATTTTGCATAGTTTATCGAAACTTTATTATTATGTTGACTGCAAAAATTATTTGGAACTATTACATTTCCTACTTTTACGGCACCAGAAAGCAATTATATTATTTGTTTAATTAAGGATGCTTCTCAGTGCAGTTGATGTCCAGAATTGTTTGAGGAAGGTTCAAACACTTAAATATGGTGAAGAAGCGTACTATAATGGTACAATGATGATCAAAGCATTCAGCTCCGGTCTTGAAATTGGCGCTTGTAATTGGACTATACATTCTCTCAAGAGAAATATTGCAATTATTTCAAGTTCCATCTTTTTTTCTGCACATGCAATGAGTTTCGACTACTCTTCTCTTCAGGGGAACGATACAATAATATATTCAGATTTCACAGGCTTGGAGTTTAAGGAAGATGTTGAGAATAAGAAGGAGAACTTGACTTCTTCATTGGATAGACAACTGTCTAATAGGTATTCTTGTTATTTATTCATACACTAACTTTTCTATGCTGATTGCTTGTCCTTATTAGCGTGACAGTTATGTTCACTTTTTTTTCTTATTCTTATCATATGGGTGGTATTGATTTTTTTTTCTAAGTATAATGTAGCAATTTGGAAGAATTGAGCTGCTCATTATCTGAAATGGACGAGAGCATGGAGGAAAGAGAGAAAATTGCATTTATTAGCTGCTGCGCTATAGACTCTGTTAAAGCTGGTGGTTCTGTCCTTGTGCCTATAAATAGAGTTGGAATCACTCTGCTGCTAATAGAAGAGATGTCAACTTTACTAGAAGCTTCAAATGAGAAGGTAGGTAAACAATAGCTCTTCATTTTGTAACTTTGTGCTTTCACTAGATCACTTAATCGTGCAGTTACACGATATGCATACGGATATATCTCTTTCACCCATTGGTTCAAATATATGTCTATAGAAATTAACTTAATGATACAAGAGGGAACCGAAGATGAGGATATCCTAGTAGTTAAACTTGGATTAGTCAGTGGTGGTTTTGGTTTGGTGCCTTCTATATCATTCGAAGGGTTAAATGCATAAGATATAAGAAAATCACATATTAATTTGGAACATATCGTTTAAGTTATTTGATAACATTCTATTTATCTGATCCCCTTTTGTAGGTTCCCATTTATTTGATTTCTTCTTCAGCTGAAGAGCTGTTGGCGTTAACAAATGTAATACCAGAATGGCTTAGCAAACAAAGACAAGCAAAGGTATAGAAATGAGTAAACACATTGAGACAAATAAGCTTCTAGATTGATTGAGTTTTTTTTGTTAATATTGCAGTTGTTTTCTGGTGAGCCAATGTTCTCTCACGTTGAACTCATGAAACAGAAAAAGCTTCATGTTTTTCCAGACATTCATGCACCCCAGTTACTGTAAGATTTTCCCTTGTATCCCTACTCCTACATGGATTAATTATTGGGGTTTGCTTTGATATCCACATCTTGTACCAAAGAAATGATTAGTTGATTCTGGTTTTGATATGCACCAACCTGTATAAAGTGGTCCTAGTCCGTGGGGATGCAGCAAGACATTTAAACATTTATTCCATCGAACTTATTCATACTCCTCTGGATGTATTCTTATTTGAAAAAGAGAGCTAATGATAGATTGGGTCAATAAGCATTTAGTAATAGTTAAAGATGAAATGAACTCCCACATTAACTCTTATGTACAAAAACCTGAACCACTCTGAAGAATATGATACGACCCTCCCCTACTCTTGCACTTCACTCGGGGTGCTTCACTCAGATTTTCTCTCGATCAGCTCTTTTCCCCAGTCAGAACCTACGGGCCGTGAAGAATCGTATCAGAGGGTGGCTCATACCACCCGGCAACAGAGTTCGGTCCCCAATAATTTCACAATGGAAGATTCGAACCCTGCACATGTACCTTAAGGGTTCAAGTCCTTTAACCTAGTGTGTCAACTCTGTTGCCGGGTGGTATGGACCACCCTCTGATACGATTTCTCCTGGCCCAAAGATTCTGACTGGGGAAAGGGGCTGATCGGGAGAAGGCCCGAGTAAAGCACCCCGAGTGAAGTGCGTGAGTAGGGGAGGGTCGTATCAGAATATTTGCTTGAAAATCCTGAAGTATTTTAAAACAGAGAAATTTGTTCAGAACTATTGCCCCACTATAATCCAAAGACATAAGTTAATCATTTGTTTTTTGTTCAGTAGCCTATCTCGACATAGACATAAGTTGATGAAATGCTTCTTTTGTTTTGTATCTATACTTCTTTTTGATTTGTGACTATATCTTTATTTTATAGAGAAGAGTAATACTGAATTTACCTTCTTAATATATTTTTTTATTGTATACGCTGACATGTCATGTTGTTATTAGTAAAATAATTATTTTATTTGTAATATATTAAATGCACCTTAATTAGACTAATCACAACTCAATATGTAAGCTTGTACAGTAAGATTGTCTGCTAAGAAAGTAATCTTAGCATTACCCGATTTAGTAATAATTATTTTATCTATCTCTTAATTTCTTCTTGCTAGCACAACACTGGCATGTCATATAATGTTCTATTATAAACTGACATTATTTGAATAGAACAAATTGGCATGAACCATGCATCATATTTTGTCCTCACTGGACTCTTCGACTTGGCCATGCTGTTCATTTACTTCAACGTTGGCGTGGAGATCCAAACTCTTTACTTGTTCTAGAGGTGCTGTTATGCTCTACTTAGTTATTATCTCCTGAATAGTTGTTATCTAATATTCTTTGAAACAGCCGCAAAGTTGTTTTCGTTTCAAGTTAATTTGTATCATCTTTGTAAATATATCGTTTTCTTCTAGTGCAAAATTACTTTAATAGAATTTTTATAATTGATTATAATGTAATATAAAATATGCAGAAGAGACTGGATGCTGAGCTTGCCCTCTTACCTTTCAGGCCAATGGCAATGAAGGTTCTTCAATGCACTTTTCTCTCTGGGATAAAGTAAGGTTACTCTTTCTGGGCATTTGCATTCTGCACTTAAAATTAATTAATCAATTTGTAATTCATACAAAGATGTACATTTCTTTAATTAAATCTTATCTTCCCTACGGTGTTCATGATGTTTCATTATAGGATTAGCCTCGTTCAACACAGCATAAATTGAAGTACATTGGTGAAAAAAGTTTTCCCAAAACTATTTTTAGGAATATTTTTAGTTATCATGAACACCATGAACTGTTTTTCTTAATGTTTTAGTTGAAAAATGTTGGCACCATCGTATCTTTCTTGTATGTATTAAATTGGAGTTGAACCTTAATTCTATAATGCATGATTCGTATAATGTGAGATATGTCCATTTTATTGCTGATTCTACTAAAGAACACAGAAAAAGTTGTCCTGATCTGCTGGTTAAACACAACTCTGAGAAGACAAGTTTCATACTTGATCTTGTTAAAAAAAGGTTATGAGGCTAAATGTTCAAACTAAAAAAAGAATATACCTGTGGAAACATAATTATAAAGTGATGATCTTTTGTTCTTTGTCTGTTATCACTTTATTTCTGCATGAAGCCAAGTAAAGACCTTGTATAAGTCATCATTTTACATCTTATTTTGATGATTTTATGAATTTAACTGTGGAGAGTATCATTCTTATTCATATCATTTGATTTGCAGGTTGGAAAAAGTTGAACCATTGCTTAAGATTTTGCAGCCAAAAATTGTTTTGGTACTTTCATCTTCCTTGTTCATATTTCAACTAGGATAATTATCAATGAACACTATATAGTTAGTAATTTTTTCAACTGATACTTTAAAATTTTAATCGTATCAAATTTTAAAATATGATTATTTTTTATCTGGCACTTTAAACTTATAATTTATTAATTAACACTTTGAAATTTATATCGTTATCAAATGATACCTTATCAAGAAATTTAAATTACTTAGGTCTCTTTTTACAATTTTTTTTTCAAATTACTATATATTCCAATTAAGAAGATAAAAAAAAAAATTATTATAGAAAAAAATTGAAATTGATCGTAAAAAGATGCATAATAACGAAAATTTAATATTAGGGTGTCTGTTATTAATNCTTCTCGATCCGCATAAAGGTGTGATTGAAATCCGAGAAACGAGCACGGTTATTAGTGCTTCCGACGAGAATTTATCAGCTCTAATTTTCGATGTTGTTGATAGGTTAGTATCTGGTGTTTAATATGTATTTGTCCCTTTTAACCATCTTTTTTCTTGTAATTTTATTTTTAAAATTTTACGTATTTTTGTTATCTGTGTTCGATTTCTTATTCGATGGTAGATTCGATTGATTTTTGCTTGGATACAAAATAATTATACCGGGTCGAATTTAGATTACAAAAAGTTGACATTTCGAGTCTGATGAATTGCGAAGAAGGTGATGCAAAACATGGAGCGATGGAAGCCGAAAAAGGAATTAATAAGTTATTACTAGATGCATGAATATTGCATATTAATTAATATGGATGATCAAAACTGGACGAGAACTGTAAACTAGAGTGAAATTGTTGATTTTAATCTTATTTTGGTTCTAATTTTTAAAAAATCGTGATTTATAGGTCGGTATTGAGTTCTAGGAATAAAAAAATGTGAAACTGAAATCGGGATGGTAAATTAAAAAGTTATAAAATCAAGTAAAATTTAACTTAACCTTAATAATATTAGATATAAATCATAAAATTGGTTATAAACCCTACCATTCTAAATTATTTAAAATTTGACTCAAATATAATAAAATATATATTATATTTTATTTTTATATTCTATTTCAGGATAAAATCAGGTTGAATCGGTCAGTACCCACCCTTATTAATTAATGTTAGAAGAGTTTTTCAATTCCTTCCACAAATGAAATTCTCTTACTTCTCTATCGTTATATAAGCTGAGCAAAACCACTGAAAAGATTCTACAACAGATGCGGCCGATAGACACATGGTAGAATGCAATAAATATTCAAAAAATTAAAAAGTTTGAAGTGTTGATTGTTAAAAAAATCGTGGAAAAATGACTTACAATTAAAATAATAAAATATTTATTTAAAAATCGTTATTTTATGTATTTGGCATTTTAATAATTCATTTCAACTAATTAAACTAAAAGAGTTATGGATATGAAAAATGGGCCTGGCAACATCCTTGAAACGACCAAGCCCGACAAAACTAGGCCCACAATCTACCCTCGAGCGTCACTGTCGAACCGAAAGAACGAGTCTTGTTAGGGTTCATTGAGACCCATTTGGGCCAGGCCGATAGACACATGGTAGAATCTTATTAAAGTTTTATTTTTTTTCCTATAGATTTAGGTAATTTAGAGTTACAAAACTCAACAGTTGTATTTTGATCTTCATAGTAAATTTGTTCATCTATTCGTGAGTCTTGTTAAGAGTGTTTCCACGTTAAATCTTGTGTCTCAGATGTTGTCTTCTTTTCGATAATTGGTTGATTTTTCAACAATTAGTATCAGAGTGAAGTTGAAAGTTTTCGAAAATCAAGTTCATCGATTTGTTGGAAGTATCAAACAGGTTTGCGATTTCGGAGATAAAAAGTTATAATTTTATTTTAGGGAAAGAAAGAAAAAAAAATAAGGGAAAATTGTTCCCTCTACCATTATTTTCTTGAAGAAAATTCGCTCTACAAAATGGGTCAGCCGCCACCAACAATAGTTGTCAAGTCCATCGTGAAAGTTTTGATTTTTAAATGTAGTTTTGGGACGATGAGATCTTAGAAATAGATCTTTCACGTTTTGAATCAAAATTCAGTGCATCGTTATGATAAAATAACGATAGTGAAATTAAAAGGGTTTTGAGAACATACTTGACATGTCAGGTCAGTATGCCAGAGATTCTTGCAAAGATTTAGATAAATTCGAAGATGTTGCATTTAAATTCAAAAAATTTATGTTATGGTAGAGATGGTTAAATTCAATTTAGGATAGAATTACAGCAGTGGAGCTCGTGGAACACAAACCCAGGACGGAGAAGACTTGCAAATGGTCAAACCGGCGGAGAACTAGGCGGCTGAAGGAGGTGAGCGGGCGGTGCAGGTTGATATCGGTATTGGGTTTTTTAAAGAAAGTAAAGGGCTCCGGCTGGCTCGAATCTTTATCTTAATCGAGCGTTTTTGTGGCGAGTATGCAAAGTTTGCCGTAACAGGCGGAGGAAAGTCGCCGGATGCCGAAGATTCCGATGAAGAAATCCAAAGATTTCAATCTTTCTACGCTGTAGATGACAAGAACAGAGACTTGATTATCCTAAAAACTGGTTCGATTGTCATCACCAGCCTGCTTTCTGAGCTGTTTTTCCCTTGGGATGAGAAAATTTCTCCTGCTTTAATCAAGATGAAGATGAAGATGAAGAGAATTTCTGCATTTAGTTTATTATTTGCAGATGTAAAGCTCAGAAAATTCTCTAGATTATAGCTCAGATTCTATATGCAGATTGGTTTGGCAGCAGATGAGGAAATAGATCTACTGGAACAAATTGACCATAGAAATTCAGAAATCTACAGTTTGAATCGATCAGAAATGTTCGAAACATTTGAAAAATCCCTGTCAGGATTTGATCAGCACCATCGCAATCTCTGCAGAAACAATGGCTGAAAGTTTAAGATCCTTTCTGAAATAAGAACAGAGATTAAGGGGAAAATGGGATTGTACTGATGATTATAGGAATCTCCGAGAAAATTCAGACATGGTTTCAGCAGTCAAATCAAGTTTCGGAGAAGAACAGATACATTTACTTTGGGATTTTATTGATTCTCGGTGACTTTGTATGAATCGGCGGTGATCTCCGACAGCCATAATCCCGGAAAAAGCACCTGCCGGCGACGGACCAAAAATCAGAGGTGAGCCAATCGAAGCAGATGAGAGAGATTGAAGAGAGAGAGAGAGAGAGAGAGAGAGAGAGAGAGAGAGAGAAATTACATCCATCTGTTTCTGTACAGCTCTGGGTCTCTTCCGCGGCCTTCTCGCCGGCCGGCAGACGGACATCGCAATGAAATCCTCCTCGATCTCTTTCCTCGTAAGTGCGACGGAAAATTTCGGTATCTCCCGTTTCTCCATTCCGGCTCTCGGCGGCGGCCACTTCCGGTCACCGTCATCGCTCGCTGGTGAGTTTTGATTGGATTTCCGGTCGTCCGTCTTCGAGGCCGCCTCGATTCCTCTAACATTACTGATTGGAGCCTTAGACGCGCTTTTTCTTGTCCTCAAATTCCATGGTTTTTCCTCTATCGTCGCCGGCGCCGGCGTCGGCGTTTCCTTGACCATCTCTTCCCCCAACATCGTATTCTTCAGATTGTCGGCGGTGGTTTTAAGATCAAGCAGTAACTTCCTCCCGATCGCCGCAATCCCATACTCGCCGCCGTCGTCTCCGCTCCTCCCGATTCCCGATTTCGAAACTCGCAGCCTTTTCTCCCGAAAGATCTCCCGTCTCTCCGGCTCCGATTTCCGCCTCTCGCTCGTAAAAGAGCTCTCGAAATTCGAAGCTGAGGGAGGACGATCGGCGTCGGAAACGTCGCCGGCGGCGGAATTCTCCTTCATACACCTCAGATGTCTATGGCCTCCCCAGCTCAACCGCGGCAGCGTGAAATTGTGAAGAAGCTTCGATCTCTCAGTCCCCATGGCCATAAACTCGGGTAATCTCTCTTTCTCAGATTCCGGCGAAAACACCACCTAATCGGAGCCCCGCCGGCGATCCCCGAGAGCTAAAAACACCACACTCAGATCACAGCTCTCTCCCAAAATCCTCCCTCTAACTCATTTTTCCCAAAATTCCTCGTAAAATATCAACCAAAAATCAAGAGAAAAAATTCGAGAAGAATTCTTTCCGTTGCTCAATCGGTCTTTTCTCTCTCTAAAATCGCCGGGAACTGCAGGCTCGTAGTTTATATATTCTAGAGAGAGAGAGCGGTTTTAACGTTCGGGATATTGGCCTTTTAAGGTTTGGTTTGCCTTGCGACTGGTGCTAACGTGCGCATATAGTATTTTCGATGCGCATGAATTTGGCGCATCACGATTGACTTAGTAACCACCGTTGGATTGCTCTTTAATCATGTGATTAGGTTTACAATTCAAATAATATCAAATCATTAGAAACTATATTAGTACCTAATTTTATTTAATATTTTAAAAAATTAAAATATAACAATAAAATATATTTTTAGTATATTTAGATTGAGTTTTAAGTAATTTGCCGTATTTATAACTAATTTTAGGATTTATGTCTGATTTTATTAGAGTTTGGGTTGAGTTTTACTCGGTTTTAAAACTTTTTTGACCCACGGTTCCAGTTCTGGTTTCACGGTTTTTTACTTCTAAAAATCAGTATCAGCCCATAAATCACGATTTTTTTTTAATTAGTACTAATACTGGATTAAAACCATTAGTTCGAGTCCGGTTTATAGTTCCAGCTCGATTTTGCTCACCCCACATTAGGTTTTGATAGCCATGAAAATCAAAAGCAATAAATAAAAATAGAGGAAGTCTATGTTTATCATCAGATACGTTGACATGTCAAATAATGATCGATACAATAAACATATTCATTTTTTTTTATAAATTAATGTTTTAATTTATAAATAAATAAATTAATTAATATATTTATCGTATCAATTACTGTTTGACAAATAATTTCAATATAATTATTTAGCGAGTAATTTTACTAGTGAATGCTTTTTTTATTTGGAATTCGCTTGAAGGCATTGTTCATATGAAATAAGTCATTTGATTGCACGAACGATCAAATTAACTTTGGTTCCAAATGTCCGAAGATTAGAAAGTATGAATAAGTGTTAGCATGAAACATAGTCTAATTTTATTCTATAATCGTACTCTTGAGGTTGCGCTCGTAAATTAGTGCAATTAAATTTATTCTTTTATATTATAATGTATTCATTAGTTCTAAATGTGTTGTTCACTAATGCATATAATTAATTCTTTTAGTTGTTTACAACTTATTTTAAAATTAATTAGAACGTAAACTTGAGATATAACAATAAATTGAATCAGGATTGCTATGCCTATTGTGATCTTTTGAGTAGGTGATTAATTGGCTATCGCCGTTGTTGAATTCTCGTGTAAATATGACATCTTGTAGTTGGAGTTCTTAGGCAACTCTTCTTTCTAGAGGTATTATTTTATATGACTAGAACTCATTTTTAGTATGTAAGACATGTTAGGCGATTTGCAAAGATAGTCTCTTGGGTGGGTGTCTGGTCGACTAAATCACATTCGAATATCGTTGATGATTCGAAAGCTATATACACTACAGGGTTAAGGTGTGTGTTTTTTCACTATAACCCGTTGATTTAGTAGGATTGACACTATTAGAGGTTCTACAAGTAATATCACAGACAAGGTCATGCATGCATTCTCACATAGAGTAATTGTTGGGGAATTTGTTGGTTAGGTGCCAACGATTGTCTTGTTGCAGAGGCCAGTGCATTGAGTCACACGCAAATATTGTAAACACTTCGAGCAGTTGATGCACTATAATAGTGGAATATGCGTTTTTACTATACCCAACTGATTATGGTATAATTAGTATCGTCTGAGATCATACCATCTTTTTTGTATGTATTCTATTTTATTTGATTTCGTTAAACTTTTTATTCATATTGTGTAACTCATTTAGTTTTTAATTAATAACTAAATATAAAGTTATTAGTTTAGTAATTTATTTCTTTCATAGACTTATTTTATATTTAATGCATTTTGTATAGTAGAAACTAGAAATTAGGGTAAAAAAACTTCGAGCTTAATCGAAAAGGCAAAAAAACACTGAGTTTTTACAAAAATCATTTTAAACTTTTGTGCACAACAGACGTCTGTACATTTTTTTATAACATTTTTACTAAGCTAATGTCATCAGAATGACTTGAAATTTTTATCATATATCCACACACTATAAGACAATATCCACACATTTATACAATTTCTTATAATTTTTTATTATAAATAATAAAATAATTTATTAAAAATATGTACATCATCGAAACCTTTAAAAATTTCAAGTATAACTTGTATGGTATTGCACTTCAAAGTTACAAAACAATTTTAGATAAGAAACTGAAATAAAAGTGATGTTGACAAGTTTTGCCTGATATATGTTTGTCGTTATTTAACTAACAGTTATCTTTTATTTACTTTCGATTTGAATATTTTTTTGAGATCATTTTGCAACTTCAAAGGATTATAATATATCAGTTTATCTGATAAGTTTTAGAAATTTTCGATGATATTTATATTTTTAATAAATTTTGATTTTTGCAACATAAAAAAAGACAATAAATCATTCAAATATTTTAAATTTAAATTTTTTTTTTCAGAATATTGTATCATAATGTTGTGAATGTATGATAAAACTTACCAGTCATTTTGATAATATTTTATTAGTAAAATTATTAAATAAAAATTAAGTAAGTTTATGGTGGGACAACTCTCCTCTATATATATTAGTCTAATTTTATCGTTTTGCTAAGTAAATATTATTTCAACATTTCTGCAATTTATTATAATTTTTTATACAAACAACATTAATTTATTAAAAATACGTACATCAGCCAAAAATTCTAAAACTTGCAAGATAAACTGTATACTATGTTCCTTTGAAGTTGTGAAATAGTTTTAAAAAAGGTAATACTATGTTTATCTTCTTATCATACTTTCTTAACATAGCTTTTGACATGTCGAACCATAATTAGTGCATAAATATAATATATAATTATTTTAATTGTAATACATTAAATATATTTAACTAGACCAATTACACATCGATACGTTATCGTGTAAAATAAGAAGTTATGCTAAGATGGTAAACCTAGCATTAGTCTTTCAAAAAAATGTTCAAATCGAAAGCAATTACAAGTTAATTGTTAGTTAAAAAAATGCATCATGCAAAAATTGTCATGATCGCTTCTGATTTCAATTTTTTAAAATCATTTTTCGACTTTAAAGTGCAATGGCATGCAAGTTTATCTCGGAGTTTTTAAAATTTTTTCGATGATGTATGTAATTGTAATAAATTATTTTATTATTTGCAATTAAAATATTATAATAAATCGTACAAATGTTGAAAATTTTGAAACGGGTCAAACTATTGTCTTGTAGTGTTGTCGAAGTGTGGTAAATTTTAAAATTATTTTGATAATATTTGGTTATTAAAAATATTAAATTAATATAATACCATAGATGAATGAGGTTAGTACTAACTTTTTTTGTCATTTATGAAATTAATTAATCAAATGATAATTAAAATGTAGCTCTAATATATTATCATGCAATTCTATAATAATGAAATAAAAGATATTAGAGAAAGATAGAGTGTGAGTAACACGGTTGATTGTCAGCGTTGTTCGAGAAATTTTGCATACATTCGTGTTACAAAGATCATCCCCAAAGATCATTTCGTTATCAACTATTGAGAAATCGAGACTGATGAGGTGTCAATCAAATCTTACATGTTTTACTTTTTCTTCCAAGGTCATTAACTCTTTACAAATTCTCAAAGTAAATTTTTTTAAGCTAGGGTTTACAAGGAAAGTTTATCGCATACTCTCGAGTTTTTTGAAAAATAAGACCAAACTATTAAATTATAGTCATGATTTTTTTGGATTACACCCGGACAGTTAAAACTAGGGCTGGGCAATTCGAACCGGACCTTAAGGTCTGGCCCGAAACCATAAGGTCCGAGGTGGGTACGGGTAGGATAACAGGTAAAAATATGGTTTTGGGTTCGGGTAAACGAGTAGAGAGTCTGGGTACCGGGTATTGTAAAAATACCCGATACCCGTGTTTAATACCCGTTGCCCAGCCCAGATTCTGTTTTTTTTTTATCAAAATCCAAAAATACCCGGATCTTACCTGGAATACCCGGATCTAGGTAAGCAATATTTTAGAAAGATTTAAATTTTGGGTAGACCCAAAAATACTCGGATCCTACCCGGAATACCAGGATCCGGGTATTTTTCTATTTTTTCAGATAGGTCCGGGTTTCGGGTACTGCTTCATACCCGATACCCTAACAGACCATATATTTTTTTTTTTAAAATACCTGGTCTGTTAACCGTTTGCCCACCCCTAGTCAAAACACCAGAAACAGATTAGATTTAGATTAGATTTTTTAGTCTTATTATGGTATGATTCTATTCTTTTTCTTTTAATATTGTTTAAATAAATTTAATATAAATGTATACTCCTTTTAGTGGTTATATCATTCATGATTTTTTCATTTTGATAATTCTCTATCTTTTTCTATTTACAACATAATATAATATTGACCTATAAACTTTTAAATAGGTTTGGAAAAAAATTCCCAAAAGAAAAAAAATGACAATTGTTTGATAATATATATATATTTTTAATAAAATCGTAGATAAACGTACAAAACAATTTTTTTGGGCTGTTTTTCAAAGAATTTTTTCAAAATAAAAGAAGGATGTTAGAAGTCCACAAAGCTTTAGAATTTTAAATGATGTATGCATTTTTAATAAATTATTTCAAGTTTGTCAATCAAAAAATTATAATAAGTTGTGTAAACGTTGCAAATTCATGAAACATTCTAAAATAAGTTCTTGTAATAATGTGAATATGTCAAGTTCATGCGAATTGTTTAGTTATTTCTAAACTCTAGTGCATAATACTTAAACAAATAAATAAGAGTTTAGAATAAGAGAATGACACTGGATTGGTAACGCGGTTCGGCCAACCTTGCCTACGTCTGCGCTTCAAGGTACCTCCTTGAAGATCTTTCTTGCTCAAACCTTGAGCTTCACTCCGATTGACTTACGGGTGTCAACCAAACTTTTTGACTCTTTACTTGAAGGAGCGTCACCCCTTTTACAATGACTCTTTTCTTGAAGAAGCGTCACCCCTTTTACAATAATCGCTCAAAGAGAACTATAACAATTTGTACGGTTATTAAAAACCGACTCACTCAATCTCAGGAAAGATATACAAGTTTAGGTACTAGGATTTGAGAGAGTAAAAGTTTGAAAAATAAAATTGGCAGCACTTCAGCGTAGTTTTCTCTCGTGAAAAAATCGTTACTTCAAATGTGGTCGCTTCATCTATTTATAGATTCGCTGTTGATCTGTCCAGTTTGGGTCGACACAAATCCTGTTGGGGTTGACACAAGCACTAGCCGGTAGACACATAAATAAAATAGCCGTTGAGAGTTTTCTGACCGTTGGTGCTGATCTGCCGATTTGGGTCGACACAATGTTGTTGGGGTCGACACAAAATCTTCTCTGGAATTTGTTGGGGTCGACACAATGTTTGTTGGGGTCGACACAAACACTAAAAGATTTGTCTCTGGAAATTGTTGAAGTCGACACATTGTTTGGATGGGTCGACATAACCTTGAAGAATCATTCTCTTAGAAAGTCTGGGGTCGACACAAATTCAGGTGGGGTCGACACAAAATGGGTTGGGTCGACATGTAAAATGCACGAAGGGTCGACACACGGATTTGGGTAGGGTCGACACAATGTTCTTTCTGGAGTCGACACAGACAGTTTGGATGGGTCGACACAGTTGCACGCTGTACTGCCTTTTTGGGTCGACACAAGAATTATAGGTGGGTCGACACAAGGAATGACTTGCCTCTTTTTTTAACAGGGGTCGACACAAACACTCTAAGGGTCGACACAATCACTAAAAGGCTGAGCTTCTGGATTGTACAAGGGTCGAGACAAAATCTATGGGTCGACACAAACTAATCTAAGGGTCGACACAAACAAGCTAGGGGTCGACACAAACTGCATATATATATGAAAATTCTGCAGCACTTAAACAAATTGTTAGACTTTAATTGTACCATTCAAATAAGGTATTTCTCATGAATAGTTAAGTCTAATATAAGCATTGTAAAGAGTTTAGTTTATCTTTCACGCTCATCTTACATAGTTATCATAAAAAATAATTGATTGCTTTAAACACACTTTTAAAGCTAACAATTCTGATAGTGTACGCTTAAGAAAACTGATAAATTAAAAAAAAAATTCATCATCTCTCACTATTTGTGAATCAGTGACGTGCAGATGGTGACACTCATGTGGGAGCCATGTTGACAACAACCCATGGCCTTCTTCTAGAGTTTTTTTTGCCTCTTCCTTACTTCAAGATTTTATGTTTCATCATACTTTGACAGTTTTTGTAGATTTTTATTCTTATAATATTTAAAGTAATAGATTATGTGAAATAATAAAAAAAATGACACGGAAGCATAATTTAAGACTATAGTTTTATGATATCAATATCATATTACTTTATATTTAAATTATTGATATTTTGATATCATATTATGGTAGGTTAAAAGCCTATATTTACAAAGAAAAAAGGCAAGACTAAAATATATTTCATAATCTACTAAATTTGATTGAGGGAGACGAGAAAGTGGAGCACAAGATTGAGTCGTTATTTCCTTCACATGGCAAGTCATTAAAATCCACCTATTTAAAGAGGGGTCGGCGTCCTCGTGAGCAGGATCGACACACATTCAGCTTAGACGAGACTCTGATACAATTCATAATGTTTCTTGATACTCTCAATATATTATTATTCGTTTTGGGCAGGAACACGAATATGAAATGAAAAGGACAAACTAAATTAATTAACTATTGATTAATTAATTTTTTCCAATTAGGAAGACTAGCTATCTAGTAATTAGATGTGTTTTTCTAATAACAGTTAAGTTTTTAACTATATCAAATGACACATCAAATATAGATGTTTTTCGATTTGATACCTAAAAGTTCAGAGTGTTAACAAGTGATATTTTGATATCAAATTTCTATACATTTACTTCCTTTTGTCCTTCACTTTCAAATTTTTTTGCATATACATTATCCATCCGGATGAGGGTGAACAAGTGCAAGAGAATATACCGAGAAGATGACTCTATTAATGGACAATAGCATATGCCTGTTGATAATGTTCTAAATTTCGAGTTCGCAACTAATAAAATTAGAAGCGTAAGGCAGAAAAACATTCATCATTTGAAGTATTGACTGATGATTAAAATTTAAGTTATCACTCGAAAAATACAAAAATATTCATTGATAGTTATCCTTTTAATTATGCTTCGGTTGATTGATTTCAACACTTTTACACCAAGGCCATTCGAAGATCATTCGCCAAGACATCGACACATCAAATATATTATTGCATGGTTGAAAATCTCCAACTTTCACCCGTTCTTCGATGTATGTGGCTGAGATTTGTGGGATAGCTCCGTCGATATCACCGTGGAGAGTAGTTGTAAATCTATATTTTAATCTGATCTCAGCGCTCATGCATCCAACAGAGTGATGGGAACTTTCGGGTGCGATTTCTATCGTATTCGATCACGTGTTGAAATGATGTGATTTGCATGAACAAGGTTAGTATGTAATCTATTTTTTTTCTTGGGTCAGGTTCATCTCATTATAGGCAAGACCTTTCTCAGCGAGCGTTGAAAGACGGCAATGAGAGGGGTGAACAAAGAAGACAGTCAAGACTTTCATGAAAATCTTAGAGAGAGAGAGAGAGAGAGAGGTCATTCAAGATTTGGACGTCAATCCAAATTCAAGCAATACCATAAATCAATCTTAGAGAGAGAGAGAGGGAAGAACATTTATGCAACAAAACAAAACACAAACCCATTGCCAAAAGAGACATTTAATCTGCCAAACTAAAAACAGTTTACTCGAAACCACGGAAGTAATCGGATTATAACCGAAAAACCAATTATTCTTGTTACTGTAAAAAGATGCAGCTAAAGATTGACGAACCTGTTGTGAAAATGAATTGTTCTAGTTATTCTTCTTCCTCACTCCAGCAGCTATGGAGAGTAGATTTTGGAGAGCCGCAGCCGGTTTTGGCGCGCAAGAACCTCTGGTAAACAATGGAGCCACCCGATCCAAGTTCTTCGAGGCTCTTCTCTTTTCGACTGTACGATTTCAAATCCAGAGCGGATTTCTGCTCGAGCAAATTCCCAGGAGTGTTAGCATGGTGAGCCACAGAGAATTCTTTTGGCTGGAAACAACACAATACCCTCTCGATTAAACTGTTCAATTCGATCTTGTTCGGATCATAGCCAACGGCTTCAAAGCTGGCATAACTGAAGCCATCTTCTGGGGTAACATGAATTGTAGAAATAGAAGATCCTTCGATGGAATTCATCGAATATCCACACGGATCGAACTCAAAATCGCATATTTGCGAGTCTGGAAGGATCTTTCTTATGCCAGAATCTATAGTCATTTGAGCCGCAGAGCTTGATTGACCTTTGTAAAATACAGCAGCCTTTTCCCTGTCCAAACCAGTCATGCACATTTCAATGGTGTAAAGAGGGGCATTTGTCTTTTTACCTTCAGCAGAAGCAGAATATACATGCCATTTCTGAGACATGCCAAAAACATAAGCACTGCTGCCTGAACCAAGCTTGCCAAAATATCCATCAAGGATGGAGACTTCTTCTGAAAAAGAACGATGAGGGTATGGCTGTTCACCTGGAAAGTTGAAACTCCCTCGAGTATACCTCACAGATTTAACTGTCAGACAAAGCATGGTAGCTAGATCCAGTATAGGACGGATTGCAAAAAGTAATTTTGTTGTCCCACAAGTTTTGATGATGATCTTGTAAGCATAAACAAAGAGACTAGACTCGGAAAGGACATAAGAGTCCACCATTTTGTTTGACAGTGAAGAGACAATAGTACATTCAGCTGGTTTCAGAATCTCGTCCAGCTGGGCTTTAGAAAGGGATCGAAGACCTTTTCCTTCAGGATCAAGAAATATTCCAGCCTCAAAGAATGATATCTCTAGCCTCTTTTCATAGCCCTCAAAACCAATCGCAGAGATTGCCATGGCCAAATGTCAAAGCAATATGGAAACTGAAGGAGTGTACTTTCAAAAGGTCAACAGTTGTGGGAGGATCACAGTTGTGAAGAGTAAGGAAGAAGGAAGGTTTTAGGTTGGAAAGTAGAGAAATTAACAGAAAACGGAAAGACTTCTGCTGTTACAGCAGTGGACCACGTCAAGTGGTCAGCAGATCCAATTAAGATTATCAGGATGGTTTGCGAGCGCACTGCACAGGTAAAAAGTACAAGCAACATTCATTATGATATATCTATGGAACAATTATTTCAATTAGTTAGTTAACTCTAGGGAAACTTTAAAAAAAACTCATGCAAAAATATTTTACAATGGTAGATAATTATGTGTATGAACATATATGTATGTGTAAAATGAGATAGGACTTACGTTAGAGTACGCAGCAGATCTGAACTTCTTGATGCCACCGTTTGGTCGAACGTCTTCAATGCTATAACCTAGAGGAGCTTCATAAAATAAGGATTTACTACTGCTAGACTTCTTTTTGCCACCTTTAGACTCCATCAGATCATTCAGTCCTTTTCTGCACTACATGAGTTCAAAATCAAAAGAAAAATACAACAATAAAAACAAATTAAGTACACGAAAATAACCATAGAATTGTTGAGGAGAAAAAAAATCAAATTCCACCTATCCATGGTGACAAAATTATGAGCAGAAGGGTTCTTATTTCATCCCTCTCACATAAAGCTACATGTAATGGGTCAAATATGTCGAACAACATTAACAGAGAGAACAAAATTTAATATGAAGAGCGAGTGACTTGGGATTCCAAAGTATACATACAGTCATTAGATAGTTATGCAAACATCTTAATTCTTTTTATAACAAAAATAATTTTACTACCTCAGGAATCAATGTTAATAACCCGACAATCAAACCAAAAGAGCAATAAAAAGATACCTACATTATATTCAATAAACTTAATGAAGTTCTTCAGAAACTTAAATTTAATATTCTTCAAAGCTGACGTTAATATTAAACAATTCGAAAACTCAAAAGGATTTCGTGTTCATCTACCAATATAGCATTCAAAAACAATATCAATTGCGATAGAGCCAATATCTAATCAGATCGAATTGAATTCATCCAAGAACATCATACACTTAAACCAAAAAAATCTTCATTGGTAACAAAAGCCAATCATGATTAAACTCAATTCATCAAATAACAGTCCAATATAGAATCAATCATCCATCAAACTAACATTCCGATATATAATCAATCTTACAATTGAAATAATCCCAGGCTACTTTATCAAAAACACCAGACCGCCCCCGTCTTGCACGCAAATCCTACAAATCAAAGATGAAACAAACGAAAAATAGAGAACAAGAATCGGAAAGAAAGGAAGATAAAAGATATCGAGGAAGAAACCTTACCGAAAGCTAAGAAAAACAGAGCAAATAAGGAGGAGATGAAGGAGTCCGTCTGCGCCGGATTGCCGTAGCGAATTAGGTTAAGCGATGACGAAAGGGGCAGGCGGCGTGAATTTATAGAGATGACACCCGTGAACTTCCCTCAAATTCAGCAACTCATTGAGACGAAAATGCCCTTTCCTTGAAAGTTTCTCTCGAATCTCAACCAGATAATTGACAAAACTACCCTCTCAAATAAAAAAAAATAGATATTCTACATTAAGGAAATCATCAAATAGATCCGTAATTAGTGATAGTTTTCAAATAATATCTAATTTTTTTATTATATCAATTCAATTTAAATTATTATTTTTAAATTAAATTTTAAATTTTTAGTATTTAAATCAACACTTAAAAAGTTATAATTTTATCAGCAAAAAACCTAAAATTAAATTTTTGTTATTATGCATATTTTTACAATTCGATTTTTATTTCTTTTCATTCTAATTTTTCATTTTCGAGCATCCTAATCCGCAACATATAAGCATTCAAAATTAAAATTTTAAAAAATGTTTAATCATCTTAAATATCAAGATAAAGTATAAGTTGATAAATATTTAATCATATTTATTATTTGGAGATATTCATCGATGCATTTAAAAGTATAAGATTTTAGTTGAAAAATACCTCTTACTATAGAGTGTCCATTGATGATTACCGTTTATATTATTACATCCTTTCAAACTCAATGATAATCATTCATTTTATTATACGAATTTAAATCTTAAAATTTTACCATCTCAATATTAGAGCTTAAACATTTTTTTTTTCTAACAATACACACCTCTGTCTTTTAGCTCAAACGAATTAGATTTTAGAATTTATATCGGATTTTATTAGGGTTTGTGTTAAGTTTTACTCGATATTAGAACTTTTTGGATTCATGGTCCCGATTTCGGTTTCATAGTTTTTTTACACCGAAATCAGACCATAAATTACAGATTTTTAAAAATTATAACCAAGACAGAATTAAAACTCGAGTTTGCAGTTTCAATTTATCAATTATATCAAACACTTACATGCTACCTTTTCTATTTGATACAACTTTTTTGCTCTATTTATAACTTCTCCATAAAAAAATAATAAACCAACGCAAAACATCCAATTAAATGAAATACGCGCGTGTTGGATCGATTGAATCACGCTTAATTCCGATTAAAATAATTAAGATTTTTTGGAGGCGCAAGTTGGGGAAGAAGGGGGGAGGAGAGGTTGGTCAAATTACGAAGAGAAAGAGGGGTTAGAATAGAATAAATGTCACGATTATGTGGTGAATGAGGAGGAGTAAGATCCGTGGAGGAAAGGCATGCCACTTAATATGGTAACAAGATTAGTGAGATACTCCACTTTCTCTCTCCGCCTACCTCTCCCTTTCAAAACTAAATCAACTTAAACTTGTTCTTTGCCTATTAGGGCTACTTTTTAAATTATTAAATTAAATTTAGACCGTAAATATTATTATAGTATCAGAATAGTTTGGTTCTGATTAAGGGTTAGTAGAACTGATTAAGACAACAAAATCAGATCGAGACTGTCACCTTTCGTTTCGGTTCTGGTCAGTCCTTGATGAAAAAAATTTGATTAATGATTTGTTTGAGTGAAAATTGATTTTCATCAGTCCAGTCTTAGTTTACAATGTCTTAGGTGTAAGACCAGTTTTAACCTAAGTGGGGAGAATTAAGTTAATTGAAATTTTTCGTAAGTTAAATATCTTAAGTACAAAAACTATAAAGGTTGGTTATCAATTCAATTTATGCAAGCACAATCAACAAAGTAAAAGTTGAGGGAGAGAGATTTTGACACCGATATGTTTTCGCAGTTTGGCCAACAACTGCCTACGTCCGCGCTTCAAGGTTGCTCCTTGAAGATCCTTCACTTGATTGAACTTTCAGGTGTCAATCTAACCTTTACAACTTGACTCTTCTTTCTTAGAGGCGTCACCCCCTTTTTTACTCTTCTTTTTTAGAAGCGTCACTCCTTTACAAATTCGCTCAAGAGAATTGATACAAGTATTTGTGGTTTCTAAACCACTATCTCAATCACCAAATGAATGATCTAAAGAAAATACAAGAGTTGAGAGAGTAACAGATAAATCTAGAATGATTTTGGCAGAGTTTCGGCGTGTCTTTCTCTCTTGAAAAATTGTCACCTCAAATAGTTTTTCTTCAGCCATTTATAAGTTTGCAGCTGCTCAGGCTCAGGCGGTAGACATATGTATGGGAGCGGTCGACTGCAATATAGCCGTTTAGACTCATTAGAAAATAGTTTTTGGAGCTTTGTCTCTTGTATTTGTTCCTGAGCGGTCGACATAGATTTTGACTCTGGAGCTTCTGCGGTCGACCCAAGTGCATATCGGTCGACATAGATTTAGTCTCTAGAAACTCTTGCGGTCGACACAAATTGTAAGCGGTCGAGATAAGTCTTTGTCTGTCGACATAAGTTACATATCTGGAACTTTGCATCGATCGACATAGGTCTTGGTGGTCGACATAAATTTTGTCTTTGGAACATAGCCGGTCGACATAAGTGTTTATCGGTCGACATAGGTTTCGTTTCTGGAACTTCGGCGGTCGTCATACATCTTGAGCTGTTGACATACATCTCTTCTCTGAAATTTTTGCGATCGACATATGTGAACAGCGGTCGACATATCCTGAGAGAACTTACAAATTCTGCAGCACTCGACCAACTTGTTAGACATTAAATGTTCCATTTGACAATGGTATTTCCCATGAGAAATTAAGTCTATGAGATACACTACAACATAATTTAATTTAACTTTCATACATTCACATGAACGATAATTATCATAAAAAATAATTAGTTACTTTAAAAACTTTAAAGCCAACATTAGGGCCATCAATTTAGACCTGACCATTTAAATCATAAATATTTTTTAACCTTCTAATTTTACTTTTCTTTATTCACTCATTAACCATTTAATTCATTGATTTATTTTGTAATTTTTATTCATTCAAATAGATTAGTAAATCTATTATGGACATTAGACAAAAAAAAGTCTAGACAACAATAGTTGTAGAAAGTAGTACTTTACAAAAACTAATAAAACTAACAAAATTTGTTTTTATTATGTTTTAAATATTTAACAAAAAAGAACAAGATCAGACCATAACTGGGACCGAATATATGGTCCGGCCTTTGTCCGGTCCTAGTCTTTTAACGGTCCAGTCTTGGTTCTAAAAAATTGAGATCAAATGTTAATGGTCCAATCTTAATTCTAAAAAAAATCAGACTAACCCGAACCACGATCGTACTAGTTTTGATAGAAGAAAAATGGAGTGGGAATTAATTTGTTCATAATTTTTCAATTGAATTTTTCCTTTATATTACCTCATTTTTCTACCTAAAACCATTTTTTAATAATTTTAATTTGTTCCTTGAAATGTAGTCGTTCTTATTTTCTTATGTTTATAACGGCGAACCAAGCGACGATTATTTAGCAATAGTCAAACTTCAATTTAGCAATAGGTTTATGTTAAATATTCGGTCGATTCAACTAAAATTCTACCTTGCGTTCTTTTCTTCTTTTTTCACCGCCTTTCATTTTACCTATTTTGGTAACTTATCTTTCTCTAATTTGCACAATTTAATAGCTCTTCATTAGTTCTCAATTGCTATTGAAACTAGGGGTAAATATTTGCTAGTTTGGTTCGTTTTAAATGGGAACTGAATTGAACTGATTACTCTTTGATTTAAAAATTGAAATCGATTATTTGAAAAAATTTGTAAAGATTGACATGAGCCAAATTGAGATATTTCATTTGGTTTTGAATGTATTCCCTTCATAAATAATAGGTTTAAAATAAAAAAAAAACTTCGAGTTTTGAGGAAATAGGTAAAAAAACCTTAAGTTTTAAAAAAAAACATTTTGAACTCTGTCGGGAGTCCATTTTAGCCGTTCGGTATGAATGTCTGGATGTAGGTTCCAGCTGTCTAAGGATCGATTTTTTTTTTTAAATTTTCATTTTTATTTAATTTGAGTAAGAAAATATCATCTAAATGACTTGAAATTATTTCCACACATTTATAATATTGTAAGACAATATTTTCTAAAGTTTATAAAATTTGAACAATCGTTCAATTTACTATAATTTATTAAATATAATAAATGAAAAAAATTCATTTAAAATCTAAACGTCGGTAAAAATTGCTACAAGTTTAAAGACAAAATCTCACGATGTTGTCCTACCATACTGCAAAATAATTTAAAAAATTACAATCGGAGGAAAATACGTTCAAAGTCATACAATGAAAAGACAATATTCATGATCCAAATATATATACTTCAAAATAGTTCACTTAAAATTACAAAATTCTCTCTTTGACACCTTTCACTTTCAAAACTAATGAACATAAACTTGTTATTTTTATTTGGGTTACTTTTTTAATTGAAATTAGACAATAAATATGATCATAATATAGGTTTAGTTTGGTTGTGATAGAAGAAAATAGAGTGTGATTTAATTTGTTCATAGTTTGTCTTAATTGAAATTTACCATTTTTATTATCTTGAACTATTGACAATTCTTTAGGGATAATCAAACTTAAATTTACTCGAGGGAGAATTTCTTATTTGTATGCCTTGAGCAAATCGTAAAGTTATGTGTTAAATATT
Organism: Begonia fuchsioides; assembly: GCA_003255005.1. Lineage (NCBI taxonomy): Eukaryota > Viridiplantae > Streptophyta > Magnoliopsida > Cucurbitales > Begoniaceae > Begonia > Begonia fuchsioides. Next base: position 75,315 of record QAOC01024793.1, read on the forward strand.
CGGTCATTTTCATTAAAATTCTAATTTATGTTCATTTATTATTCATCGCAACGGTTGATTTTACCTATGTTGGTATTTTTTTTCTCCAATTTGCGCGATTTAATAGCTTTTCATGCGTCCAAAAATTTAATTTGGTTAATTTCTCTGCAATTTGATAATTGTGTATAATATCGGTCGACCTATTGTCTTAGCTATAAACTCTTGGAGCTCTCTGAATTATGATACTTTGTTTAGTGCACAATAATTTTAAAATAACATTAATTAAGCAAAATATGAATCCAATTAAAGTACTTAATTTAAATAAACTCTTAAAATTAACATTATTTAGTAAAACACAGTCCTAAAGTCTTCAAAATTATGATAGTTGATTTTCTCCATTAGTCAAAATCATTAACTGCATCATTAATTTTTAAAATAATAAAAAATAATGATTGAGTAATTCAGTCCAACTTTTGTTGGTCTAGAGGATTCAAATAAAAAACCGAACCAATAACTTCAATTCCCCATATATAGAACTGAAATTAGTATGTTTATTTGTGAAACTTTGGTTCGGTTTACCACCGGTTCAATTTTGCTCAACCCTAATGGAAATTATTATCACAAAAAATAATAGAATTATCAAAACTCAATAATCTAACCAATAATTTGGTTCGACCCGGTTTCGCATCTCACAATCCTAAATTTGGTTTCAGTTAATTAAAATTTGGGGTTAACAGTTCTCGATCTCATTTTTTATGTCAACTTGAACCGGTGTTGTCGAGCTCACGAGCCAGCTCGAGCGAGCCGGCGTGCTGGGCTCGGTACGGGCTCGAGCTTTGGCTCGGTCGTTTGACAGCTCTAAATTGTCAAGATCAAACAAAGTCGTATCTCAAACAAAAAACTCAAAATAGGTTGAAACCCACGTACAATAAAAAGTATATTATTTTTATTTATTTATTTATTAGAATATAGAATCAACCCACGTACAATAGTAGGGTTTGTATAACCCCTCTTGAATACTCAATTTTAGAACATATTTTATAATTAAGGCATCCCAAGTTGGAACCGTAAACCGGATTATAATAGTTTGGCTTTTGATGAAGTGGTTGGCAAGGCATTTTGATTAAATGATGGATTTGTTAGCAGTTGAGTTCTTTGAAACTTGTATTACAATTAATCATTTAGAAGATAAATGAATTTTCGAAGACTCGTTATTTATTTATTTTCTTCAATTTAAAATGACAAAATTTGTAATTAATGCAATTAAACGTATAAAATACCATGTTATATGTCACACATACACATTTCTTAGCACGTACGACGAACATAATCGCAACTTATTTTTGAATTTAAACCTTTATTCTTTGATTTTATGTGCTAAAAAAATTAAATGGCTACACCACAATAGTCAAGATAACCATTAGGGAGGAAATATTCGAATATAAACCTAGTTTTCAAAAATATTATTCATTCTAATTTTACTTAGAAAAAAAAAAGTTTCGCTCTAGCCCGATTCTCATTTAACAAAAGATTAATAATTTATCATAACCCTAGTTATAAAATTTATCGAACTTTGTTTAGGCTTCCTAGCTCATCATTTAAATCAACAAGTCATCACTTAATTTCACTTTTATTTAAAGAATTCTAAAATATTATTCAACATAGAGTGGCACGATATATTTATATTATATCCCGTGACAATATAAAGTATGAACATTATGCACCAAGTATGAAGCAAAGTAGTAAGAGAAATTAGGTTTGACGACTGCGCTGTCCTAGTGTGGTAGTTGTTACCCCCAATATTGAGGTAGTTCATTGAGATATCAGGTAAATGCCTCCTATCTCTAGGCCGCTGAGTCTCCGTGATTTAATCCCCTCACAAACTGTCAGGCAGGAGTGTGGAGACCCTGAAGACGAGAAATTTTGCCTTTTGAGTACAAGTAGTAAGAGAAATTGTTTTTAGCAAAAGAAGAATCGAAGTTGAAGAGAGAGTATTTTGATGAAATATTCAATCTACAACAATATTTTAACAATTGTCGTAAATAAAAATTAATAAATTAAATTCCAAAATATAAGCAAAGTAATAATAATAATAATAATTATGCCTATCATTTAATGCTCCAAACAATTATTTTGCGGCCCTATCAAGTAAGCATTAACTCTTTCTTGGGAATTTCATACAAGTTGCCTCCCCCAAACACATGGAAAATGTCAAAGTGATAACTCCCCTTTGAATCATATTTTTATAATATATATTACAATAAACATATATATATATATAATATATTATCAGAAACATTGTCTTACCATTTATGTATAACTAGCTAACTCGTACAATTGTTGAAATAGGTTGAATTTACTTTTCGATTGCGATTTAGCACATGAATTTATGGATAATGTTGTAATTATCCACAAAGGCCGAAACTATTTAATTATCTTATTTGACTTTGAACTTTATCCAGGTTTTGATTGGTCCAGCCATTGAACTTTAGTAATTAATAAATTGGCTACTCGCTACAAGTCTGACCTGCCGCACCAACAAAAATCAACTGCACGTAAACGGCCGCGTGTATGTGTCACTTGCCGCACCTGTGTAATGTGACAAGTGACTCATACACGCGGCCATCTACATGTCCGCTCTGATCTATCGCAACAAGTTATGGTGCGGCAAGTCGAACTAACACACGATCGTCCACATGTCGGTGATTTTTGTTGGTGCGACAGGTCAGACCTGCCGTGAATGACCTATTCATCAATTATTGAACTTCGGTGGTCAGTCCGTTCAAAATCGGATAGTTAAGTGACAAAATTAGATCTAACCCAATTTATTTTTGTACTTTCATTTAAGTTATTTATGCATGATTCGCATTAGTCTATTTCAAGCGTTTTGAGATTATACAATTCCCTAAAATGTGAATGATGTGTTCGAACCATATAATTAATTTTGGTCATCGATTTCTTGAGAACAAGCTGTCACGCACCCAATGTTTCATGTACTATGACGTTAATTTTAAGTTAAATTAGGTCTTCTATAGTCATTCATGTACGAAAGATTCCAAAATTTTATTGGAAAAAATTCTTTCGGGCGTTGGATCGATCTATATTTGAAATGAGCCCCGACACAACAACATAATCGGTAACTTGAGTAAGATAGAGTTCTTTATCGACATTGTCCGGTCTCTATCTTCATTAATTTTAGTAGTTTAGTAGTCTACGGTTGGAAAAACCCTAAAATAATTTAAAAATTATATTTATTTATTTATTTTGCTTTTGTTGGAGACAGGTTATTAGAATTCCAGCCTGCATCGTTGCTGTTCTTCGTCCCACTCACATCTTTCACATTCTCTTCTCACCGATCATCTTTCTCCCTCGCAACCACTTTGGATAAACCCTAGCAGCAATTAAGACAAGGGTTATGGCTGAAAAAATATATTAAGAAGAGTGGTTAGAACCCCCATTTTTTTCCTATAAATTTGCAGTGAGAGTTACTATCTTCCCCAACAGTTTTCCAGTAGACTTCTTCCTCAACTTTAATGGAGCTTCTCCCTCGCCATTACCTTCCATTACTGTTCTTCGCTCTTCTGAGCTCGAGCTCTAATGGCGATCCTCTAAAGAAGCTCTTTGAAATGGAGCTTCCCGGCGTAGTTGGCCCGGAAAGCATTGCGTTTGATTGCCATGGAAAAGGACCTTACGCTGGTGTCTCCGATGGCAGAATCTTCAAGTGGGGAGGGCGATTGTTGGGTTGGACCCCATTCGCCACCACCTCCCCTCTGAGGTAAGACCCTAACTAGAAGATCGTTCATGGCAGTGGAAAACCCTAACTACGAAAAGAAATTATTAATATATTTTTTTACTAATTTAAGATACAAATAAGATATTTCCACGGCTTCCCCCATCATTAGCAACACATTCATGTCAGTTTTAAGGAGGTTTACTTTTACATTTAAAGAAAACTCATCATGAAAGTTTGTTTTTGACGCTTCGAGTAAGCTTTAAGATCTTGAGTTCATTGGTCTTCTTTGAATCTAGGATCAGAAAAAAACTGGTCGTTGGCCATGTTTATTTGTACTAGTATATGATTTGATTTGGCCAGATCTGCATCATATTCAGTATTCAAGTTTTTCCGTTACTCTTGATTCACAAAATTTGTGGAATTTTTCTGACTATTTTCTTCTTATATTAGGGTTCTTTCATAATAATTTTTTGAGTAAATTAACCTAATTTCTTATATATATATATATATATATATATATATATATATTGTTGATAGTTGGATTTATAATTTGAATATAACAAAATAATGGGCAGGAAAAGAAAGGCGTGTGATGGATCAACAAATCCAAGACATGAGCCAATCTGTGGGAGACCTCTAGGTCTGAAATTCAACCCTAAAACCTGTGATTTGTACGTAGCAGACGCTTATTTCGGGCTACTGGTGGTGCCACCGCACGGCGGCGTCGCAAAGCAACTTGCCTCCGCCGCAGACGGCGTTTCTTTCCGATTCGCCAACGCTTTAGACATCGACCCTCTCACTGGTCTCGTCTACTTCACTGATAGCAGCATCACGTTTCGACGAAGGTACCTTTCTCTCTCTACTTTTTCTCTCTCCACTTTTTCAGTAAAACTTAATAATTTCAACCCATTTTCAGCCCCAGTAAAAGTTCTTCATTTTTCGATCAATAACTAATAGATAGGACCCTTGACCATGGCTGATTTTCAAAGGAGAATTGGTCTGCATTTAAGCTCGGGACCTCGGGTAGTTGTGTTCTTGCCAGTCTAATTTAGCTATCACGAATAAAATAATATTGTCATAAAAGTTGAGGTGATATTTCTCTCTCTTCTTTAAGAAGAAGCTTGCTTTGTCTTTAAAACTGTCGTCGGGGTCTGTCGTGAAATCAAAGTAGTTGTTGGGAGAACATAAATGTGCGAAGAATTCTCCATCCTCTTGAACTACTTCGAGTAAAAAAAGAATGAATATAATTGAAAAAAAAGGAAACTAATCATACAAGACAACAATCAAACAAAAAAAATGGATTTAGGTTAACATTCTCCTAGTTTGGATCTATCTTTTCTACATGCATGCGGGTATAAATTAGGGAAAGGAGTAAGTTGATCGATAGATGGACTCAAATGCGTTTATCTTTGAGTCATTAGCAAAATGGTTCATATTTTTGAGTATTTTGTCATAATCGTGACGACCTACCATGTATGTAACACCCATTGGTATTTCTAGCTTATTATTGTCTGCTTTTGATCAGGGTCCTCGTAGATTTATTCTCGGGTTTACAATCTAAAACACTTCCTGCTATGTAGGATAGGAAACTAGATAGGAAACTTTACTTATACACATTACAAATTTTACTATCCCAAACTTAGCTCATAACCATAAAATATTGGATCGTTTTTCTTTCATGTGGTGGGTCGTCACGGTTTTGGACGTGAATCCTGTCAACCACATAACATGTTTGGGGCATATTCCTGAAAATAAACTCGTTCAAACTTCGATCCAAGCAGACATTATTTGTGCTGGCTGGTTTTTAGCATCATTAGTATCCTAACTCAAGTGTGTTGACATGAATATTTAGTTTATAACTTAGTACCAAAAATAAAATAATGTAAATTTCATTCTAAACAAATAATATTGTGCTGACGGATCAAAAGTAAATATAACAAACTTCACACTAAATTAGTGACCCCAAAAGAAATCATCTCATAATTTAGGAGTAAATGCTCAACTACCCACAAGGCACCAAAGAGTCAGAGGAAAGGCTAGTCAAGCATCAGATGAGAGACCTAACCCTAATTAAAGCAAACAGTAGAAGCATTCATGAAATCCGAACCATGTTGACACCACAAGAAAGTTGAGCTTCAGTCATAATCCAGAGGGTTTAACTTTTAAGAGCGAAGTTTCGATTATTCTAAGTGATTCAGAAAGGCCCTACACAACACACAGAAAGATATGATGCTCTGAAACTTCATTAATGAAAAGGGTTTGCATTAGAACGGGGCAGAACCAGATGAGAACGGTCGGTTTTAATTCAGTCTTTGTTCTAATTTTTGAAAAACAGTAATTTATGGGCCGGTATCAATTTTACGGAGTAAAAAATTATAAAATTAGAACCAAGATTGTGAGTCAAAGTTTTTCTAAAATCTAATAAAACATGACCAAAATCCTAATAAATTTCTATATAAATTCTAAAAGTAGTTATAAATCTGTCTAATTACTTAAAACTCAACCCAAATATAATAAAAAAAATATTTTATTGTTATATATATATTTTTTAATATAAAATAAAATTATATTAAAACTGGAACGAGTTTTGGTGGTACCGATTTAAAAAATCTAAAACTGTAAATTTTGATTTATTTCAATTTTAAAATAAAACTGGGCCAGCTAGTCCATGTTGCATGCAGATGCCTTTCCTTATCAAGAAATTTATATTATATGAATAAAATATAATTAAATAATGGACAACTTGCTATCTTTATTGCTTTTCTTCCCTTTTTTAATAATTATAAACAATTTAAACATCCCTACATAATCTTAATTTTCTCTTTTGTTTTACTGAATTCTCAAGCTGAATTCATTTCTTTGAGTTTATTTTATTGCATCCTATTTTTTAATTTAATTAAATAAAATTTTGTCTTCATGCAGTGCATGGTTAATGTCGATCGTCAATGGGGACAGAACAGGAAGGCTTCTAAGATACAACCCTAGAACAAACGAGGTTACAGTCTTACTCAAAGGCTTAGCCTTTCCAAACGGTGTCGCATTGAGCAACGACAGCTCCTTCCTTCTCATGGCGGAGACTGGAACAATGCAAGTCCACAAGTTCTGGCTGGAAGGGCAAAGAGCCAACACAACCCAGGTCTTCGCTCAGCTCCAGAGATTTCCAGATAATATAAAAAGAACTGACTCCGGCGACTTTTGGGTGGCTTTGAACAGCGGCAGGGGCCAGCTTCAGAGGCTTTTTCCGGCTATTTCGCAGGAGGACAGCGCCGTTATCTCGTGGCAGACGAGAGATCCGGTGGCGGTTAAGTTCGACGGCGACGGAGCGGTGAAGAGGATTTTGGACGGTGGTAATGGGAAGAGCCTTGAATCTGTGAGTGAAGTTGAAGAAAGTTGGGGGACTTTGTGGATTGGTTCGGCTGTAAAGCCATTTGTGGGTGTTCTTAGGGCTTGAGTTTTTTAGGGTTTTTGTCATGTTTGTGAATATTATTGAGTTATTGGTTCGATGAAAGCTTGCACTCCTGGTTTTTTTTTCGAGTTTTTTAAGGTAATTTAGGAAAGATTTGTCGTTTCTTGTTGCTAATATTTAATAATTGTTTTTGTTGGGATTCTGATTTTGTTCTTCGCTTGGATCATTGATTTGAAAAACTGAAATGGTTTTTGATGGATTAAATTTGGAAGCATTGCTTGATTTAAGTATAGAGTAGTTTCTGCTAGAGTTGCGAAATGAGCTAGCTCGAGAAACTCGAGCCTAAATTGACTTGTTGAGCCTTTCGAATTTTTCGAGCTGAGCTTGTCGAGCATACTAAGTCTGTCGAGCTTTTTACGAAAACAATTTGCTCAAGACAGCTTGAGAGGCTCGAGCTTAATGAGCTGAGTCAATCTAAGCATGACAAGAATGGTGAGCCTAAACGAATCAAGCGAAATGAGCCATTATCTTATGCAGATTTATTAGAAATTATTTTTATTATTATAATATTTAAAATTGTATTAAAAATTTTGAACAAGTTACAAAAGTGATCTACGAGCATAAGAGCCCAAATATATTTCAAAGCGACGGAGGATTGAAGAATAGGAAAGAGTGAGATACTTTCCTTAAATCAAGTTACAAAACTAACCTACGAGTAGTAATGAGAGATTTCGAGAATCTTCTAGAAAGTGTTTCGAAACATGTTCTTCACGAGGATTTTAGCTGACTTCAAGAGCTTTTTGTAATGAGCTTGATCGTAAAACTTTTAAATAGTTTACGCCTCTAAATATGCTGATTATTGAGATAAAAGTAAATCAAGAGAGCAGGCCACACAAATAAATCAAAAAAATTCAATTATCTTTTATATTTTAAGTTTCCTAATTACTATTTTCCTGTTTATGTTGGGTTTTCTAATGTCTTTGGTTTTTTTCATAATTACTTTCTATTTTATAATTTTATTATTGTTAGTTTAGAAAGTGTTTAGTTTATTTAAAGACATCTAAGGTATTGTAATAGACAAGATAACTTTTATGATTAATTCACCTCGAGTGTTTCAAAAAAATTTCATTTTTGCCTCTTCGCGAAGAACTCGATCTTCTCCAAGTTAATTTTTGATAAATCATCTTTAATAGCTTTGGTTCATACCAACAAGTTCAGTCTGGATCAAATTTCTTGTTTGATAACTTAGATTTTGTCGACAAGATTCGATCAAGGTCAAATTCCTCATAGTTGATTCAAAAGCGATACATATATCTTATTCCACTTTGTTGAAGGGTCTCTGGTTCAATATACTCGTGATTCTCATCACATTTAGTAACATAATCGAAATATGTAATTGAAATATTTAAAGTGATGGAAAAATATCTATTATTATAAAAAGTGACGTATCATTGAAAATTTTTATTTTACAAATAAATTTGATTAGTGCTGGCAATCGAGCCGGCTCGAGCCCGGGAAAGGCCGGCTCGTCGAGCCTGACGAGCCAAACGAGCATAGCCTTTCGAGCCTGTCGAGCCTATTCGAGCCGGCTCTGTCGAGCTTTTTTAAAAAAAGTTTGGCTCGAGCCGGCTCGCGAGCCTCGAGCCTAAACGAGCGAGCCGATCCGAGCCAGTCGAGCCTAAATGAGCCGAGCCAAACGAGCCAAACAAGAAAAAAAAAATTTCGTATATTGAAGTTGTATAACTTATTCGATATTATGTAATGACCAATTTATGCATATTGTTTTCTTCAAGCCAAAAAAAAATTTGCATGATAACATTTGTATGTATCGCCTCCATTACGCAAAAGAAACACGAAAACAATACCATCGAATAAATATCTCAAAGAAACTCGAAGACAATAGCATCGAAAGTTCGAAACATAGAATCAACAGCATGCAACATGTCTTTTACGAATCAAAATAGAAACACTGAAAGCATCCAATTTGAAATCAATAGAGAGTTTACGTAAAAAAATTATCAGCTAATCTCTACAATTTATATAGAATTCACGCATAACAGCTACATGAGGTCGACCTTCAGTTTTAAAACGGTCGACCTTACGTTACCGTTGCATATGAAAGTTATAGCCGTTACATTATAACGGTCGCCCCTCTTTATAAAAACGGTCGACCTTTTTACAACTACCGGTCGACTCTTTTTTCCACGCGGTCGACACTTTCACATCAATCATGCGTATTGCGGTCGACATTTAATTAGCGGTCGACACTTAAAAACGTTTTTGAACGTATAGCGGTCGACACCTTATTTTGCGGTCGGCCATCCAAATTTACATATGCATTAAGTGTCGACCGCGTGTATACTAAGTGTCGACCGCACTACAAGTAGTCCGAGCCAACCGAGGCAGCTCTCGAGCTGGCTTTCGAGCCGGATCGGTTGGCTCGGTATTTCCGAGCCCACGAGCCAACTCGAACGAGCTGCACTCTCAGGCTCGGATCGAGCTTTTGTTCGAGCTGCTACAGTGCCGAGCACCGACTCGCTCGTTTGCCAGCACTAAATTTGATACATCTCAACTAATGTGTCATATATCTAATTGTTAATAATCAACAAAACATAAAAAAATTAACAAGTTAAAAAAATTACATATTTTATTTTAATGAATATCTACCCAGTAGCCGAAATCCAAATTTTGAATTTTTCCAATAAGACATCATCGCGCTGTTAATTTCTTGGAATTACGTCTGTAATTCCGAATTAGTAAATTTTAAATTTTCTTAGATTCGCATGTTATGATTTCCTCATTAATCTAATAAACTTTGTGCCTATGACAATCTAATGACAATGTTAGAAAGAGTACTAATAGATTTGTAAGAAATAAGGTTACTAATGGAGCTGATGGATTAGAAAAAGGTAAGAAAGAAGCTGAAAAGATCTATAACTCATTCATTCCAATGATCAAGATTTGGGAGAGAGTGTAAAGTTTTTATTTTTCATAGTGCAAGAAAAAATCAATTTTAGCACTAAATGATAATGGAAGTTGTGAATTTAATAATAAATAATAATTTCATTTATGCAAAAAACATACCAAAATAAATTAATTTTAGCACTAAATTCATCTGTGAATTTTTGCATTATTAAATCCAAAAAACATACCAAAATAACTTAATTTTATGTTACAAAATCAGAAATTCATTTTTTATGAAAACTTGTCGATAACCCGACGAAAAGTTTCCGTTCTCCTCCAATTTTGTTATAGTCTAGGCGGGTTTTGTAACCCTCTAGTTGGCCCTTGAACTAGAAGGGGTGTGAATGATATTCATAAAAGCATATTCCTTAATATTTTCATGCTAGTTAGTTAATTATTTTAGTGTTTTCAATCATTGTAGGAAATGTCTATCTCTAGAAGCTAATGCATGTAATAAATGACAATGAAATTATATTTTATATATATTGTAAAATATATTTTTCTTGCTTGTTACCAAAAGGCGAAAGCTCTCGTCCTCAGGGCCCCCACACTCCGGCCCGACAGTTTGTGGAGGGGTAAGTCACGGTGACTCAGTAGGCTAGAGATGAGAGACTTTTACCTACATCCACAAGGAGCTACCCCACATTGGAGGTAACAACTCTCTCACTGCGACTGTCAGGATTCGAATATTGACACTTGTTACCAACTCTACCATCTCTGAACCGACTGAGCTATGCCCGTGCTGACGTATATTTTCCTTGCTTCGTATCATAGCCACTGTGCTTCTAGTATTTCTTCTTCTATTAATCTATCTTTTTGTCCAATCTATGCTCAATTTTGGCAATTATCTCATGCATAATTTTGGCAACAAACTCTTAATTTTAGTCCACATATATAGAATAGATATGCTAATATAAAATACTAACAATTTTCTTTGAATTTTATAGGTATAATATAAAAATACAAGTATAATATTAATCGATATAAATTTATTCCTATTACAGTCCCTTGTGATAACTTCTCATTGCTATTACACATCACATGTTGGTCTCATTCTGTCCATTGGATCTTTTAATTGAGTAAATGTTATTTTCTTGCAATAAAGATTGAATCTTGATCGGACGATTCACAGACTAAGTTGACTTCCCAAAAATAACAAAATTTTATTTAATAAATAGCAAACTTGTCGACCGAAAAAAAAGGAAACGCCGCGTATTATGTTTTGCAAACGATTGCACCACATTTTATTTTTTTTTATATTTAATTTTAAATATGTTGAGAAAGTCAAATATTAGAGATTTAAAAACAGGTAAAAATAAATTCAACTATTTATTCCAACATTTAAATTATACTATTCATGCATTGCAATCAATTCATACAAATAGGGGTGGGCGGATCCCGTCTGATCCGACAGTCCGATCCAATCCGATCGGATCGGTCCAGGTATTCGGTAGAAGAGTTTTTCATTTGATCCGACTTTTGGATCGTTATCGGATCGGATTGGCTATCGGATTTGGCTTCGAATCCGATAGCCAATCCGATCCAATCCGAAAGTTTGATTGCTTAATTCAAATCGGTCGAAAGTCAAAAGTCGAAACCCTAAATCATTCAGCATCCCCGACTCCGATTTTGGAATCCGAAAATCACCCGTCCCAATTTCTTGACTCCGCTACTCCAACGACGAAGCTGAGCCGCCTCGCCGACCCTCTGCTCCTAGACTCCGAGTCTCCGATGACGGCCGCGAAGAACAGAAACGAAGATATAAATATGTATGAATATTTGATTTTGGATTTGTAAATTATTTATGTAATTGTAATTGTAAATGAGTGGATTCGTTAAAAATGATGAAGAACAAAGAAGGAATCGACGGAGGAGCCGGCCGGCCGTCGGTACTCTCATCGGATCGCGTCGCGAATTATATGTTTTTACAATTTCAGGAAATTTCCGAATTACAGGTTTTTAAAAATCCGATCCGATCCGATTTCTTTAATCGGATTCAGATCGGATTCGGATTCGGATGACACATGCATTCGAATCCGATCAGATCAAAATTGTTCATCCGATTGTTAACGGATCAGATTGAATTTGCCTCAATCCGATCTGATAACACCCGATGCCCACCCCTAATACAAACCTATAACTATTTTTTATAAATTTAATGAGTTGTTTAAACCCAACTTTTAAGTCATTGGTAATTTCTGACCTAATTTTTCACATTGAAATTTTGAATTTTATAAAGAGATAAATTGGGTTTGAAATCGAGTTAGAAATCATGGAAGAAGATAGAAATTGAGTTGAAAAATAAGTGAAAAACGTAAGCAAATACGGGATTTAACAAATAATTTAACGATCTAATTGTAGCCCTAATTTATAAAATACCTAAATCATAGAGTCTAGATTATAATTTATGTAACAATATCAAAGTAGATAGTTCAATCTAGCAAAGCGATGAATGAAACAGTATAATTTTGAAAGCTAAGAATAATTAATTAAGCAATTAGGCATGAAATTGAGTCAATTTTAGAACAATATCTTATGATGTCATTTTCATTATTCACCTAAAATTCTTTGACCCAAAAATGAATGATACTTGCAGTAAATCACACCTAATATTTAAAATAAAATTAAATAAATACACAGTAAAATTTGCATTAAATCACATGCTAAATGCGTTTTTGAGATAATTTTTCTATATAATAAGATATAATAAATTTGGTAATATATTATAAATGGTATGCAACTATTATATGTGTTATTTGAGTATTAAGATATTGAATTTGATTTATATATCGAATCTTACATGTACGAGCGATGCCAGTTTTTCGTAGAATATTTTTGACCAATTAATACTGACGTCACAATATTCCCTACAATTTTCGTATTAGAAAAAAAAGGTGCGACAAACCTAATCGACGTTAATTTTCATCTCTTACACCAATACCAATTTATTTTTACTATTTTAATTCTCTTATTTACTCACCAATGTACTCAACCCAAAAAGTTAATATTTATTTGTTTTTATTATTTTCACTATTAGTTTATGAATTGAGCATATTATTTGCGTGGAATCGATAATCTTTACTATAATCGTTCACTTCCTATTTGCAATCAATATGATTTTGCACAACATATATGTGTACTGAAATTAATCACTCAATTGTTAATGAGGTTCTATTTGTGTAGAAAAATTGTTTAATGTCTAATATGTAAATGACTGTAAGATTAATAATTTAAAATTGACTTGATTCTATGTGCTATTTTTGAATAATATTAAAAATAGAAATTTTAGAAACCAATTTAGATATTGACTTCAATTTATACTTCGAAGCCAACATATATTCAGATATACATATCATGTTTTTAATTTAAAAAAAATGTTTTATCTGATTTGTAATCTTTTAAATCATGTTTTAACCTGAATTGATCTAGCTATGTCTTTGTTCCCGACTTTGTTGACCCGTTGATAGATATTGAGTTCAATTTATACTTCGAAGCCAACATATATTCAGATATACATATCATGTTTTTAATTTTAAAAAAAATGTTTTATCTGATTTGTAATCTTTTAAATCATGTTCTAACCTGAATCGATCTAGCTATGTCTTGGTTCCAGGCTTTGTTGACCCGTTGATAGATTTTGATATCAATAAAAGGAGATTAACGCGTGGCTTGTACAGAAATCTTCAAAAATGGTCGGAAGTAAGATTAAAATGTTTTATATGAAAAAATGTAGCATTTGTATTGAAATTCACCAATCAATTTGAAAGATAGACCTTGTTTATTGAATTTTTTTTAATTGTAAATATCATTTTAATTCCCAAATTACGGAGTAGTTGCAGCGATTACATCAAAATTCAAAGATTATCAATCAAAATATTAAACTTTACCATAATTTTAACTAACAATATATTATCATGTAATGATAAAAAGATTTAAAAGATTATAAAATTTAAAAAAAAATGTGATGATAGTTTATCAGTTAAAATGTAGTGTGTCATTAGTGACGTTTAAAATTTGAGATATACGATATGATTAACTTTACAGTTCCAAGAATAACTAGATATAAACCTCATAATTTAACGCGTAATAAGTGAATGACCAATGAAGATTAAGAGTTAAACTCTATTATACCCTAAAATTTATTATTATTTTTCTTTTTCATCCTATGTTACATATTTTATATTTTTGAAAAATTAAAAAGAAGCATGACATGCTGATGAAAGAAGAAAACGTACAACATTGGAGCCAGCACCCAAAATTGTTCAATAATTTATTAGTTTCCTAGGAGTTGACATTACATATTCGACATTTGTAAGCGTGTACTTTTGTCTTTCTCCTTCGTTTCCTTCTAATTTTCCCTGTTTTTCTAACCTCTTCTTCCTCTTCCTCCATGCAAATGAGTCCATAAAATATTAACTAGTAAGAGTAAGAGAAGATGGTTGGACCTCCGGCGATCGGGATCTAGAGAGAAGGGTCGGTGGTCGACGCTAAAGAAGAGAGGGTCGGGACTCGAGACTCGGCGTTGAAGAAAATTAAAAGAGACTGACGAAGATTAAGATTTTTTTTACAACCCAACGGGTCGGTCAATCGGGTTTGACCCTCTTGGGCCACCGACCCGTTAAGGTTTTTTTTTTAACATTTAAACCGACCCGAACCCGACCAAACCTGTTTGGATTAGGTCGGTTTCTCAAGTTGGGTCGGTTATGCTCACCCCTAATCCTTTATTAGATATCATTTTCCTTTTAAAGTTTATGGCCCTACTTGGCTTTTTTTTTTATCCAAATGGGAGACGCCAAATTTAGCCTCATTTTTTAAATATTATTATTATTTAATTAATTTTTATCTTTTTAGCATGCTTAAAATGCATTCTTATATGTCATTGCAATAATTAAGCACAAATCACATAAGCAAAACACCAAAATCAAACCCTAAACTTTTCATGGAAAACTTACACCAAGTAAGAAATTTAAGGGTTAATAAGATAACATTTACTGTCAAAATTTGAGATTCATACATAATTTTGAACCTTAACATAATATGTATACTGCATTTAAACCGTAAAATAAGTCTTTAACAGCCAAACTTGTAGCACTTCCATCGGAGACCCTCAGGAAAAATTTACAGTTTCATTGAATATTCGATCTGATACAAAAACAAAAATTAAATTAGTGAACTATAATTGTTGCAATAAAAAAAACATGATTATTCCTCGTTACATGATTCAAAGACATGTAATTTTGAATCTTCGTATGCAAATGTACATGAAAGTAGTCAAATTTACGCGCCTTGGTTGAGTCCTATTCGCAAAACAATT